>JARHVA010001120.1:2972500-3257500 GCA_037957365.1 Torreya grandis
AAATATTGTTTAACCCTAATTTGGATGTGGATCCTATTTTAGTGGTTAGGATTAAGGATATAAAATTTATAGGGCTCAAGGGTGAATATAAGATTTTTGATAGGATAATTATTGTGACAAAATCAGATGTACCATATGCTAAATTTATAAAACTTAGATAAACTCAGATGTACCATATGTGGAATTTATAAAGTTGAGATAGGCTATTAATAGAAAGTACAACTATGATATATATAAAAATGACATAAAATAAAGTAATTATATATTTATGATGCTAATAAAATGTTATATATAGTATAGGTAGGAAGTAGGTAGGAAGATCATTTTGGAATAGTTGTTAGATTCTAGATTTGGTGCCTCTAACACTTTAGACACTTGCATCAGCCTTCAAATGTTGCATTGATGCTAGTGTTAGATCTTGATGATAGTTTCCTATAGAAAAATATTTGATGAAACATGATGCAACCACCTATATGCTTCTAGGTTTGGCTTTTCCTTTACTCTAGTGCATTTAAATTTGGGTCATGGAGTGTCACTCTTAGTGATATGGTAAAACCTTAGTTTTGCATCTTTAACGTGACATTGGGGAAAAAATTGTTAGTGGGAACATGGTGTTGAGTTGACCCCAAATGACCATATTGTCAAATGGAATTGCTTACATAACTAAGAATCTATAAGAGGGCCTCAAACTCATGTAGTTATTCCCTACGTGTTGGCTTGTGTGTAAATCATGCAATGTGTAAAGCAAGTGCAATAATGACCTAGCTTATAACTTGGAAAATATGAAATTATGACTACTACTTTAGTACTTAAAACTTTTATTTGGGATATTCCTTTGATTGATATCAAAATATGGTAGAATTGGAAAGTTTTTGGTAATTTGCGTGCTTCTTTAGTGCTCTTTTGGTTTAATTCTAGGTGAGGAATGAATGAGGGTTGATATTATATTTATACCAATATTATAAAGAGATAAATCACATTAAATAACTTAGGCTAACCATTTTAATATATTTAGTTTTCAAATTAGATGAATTTTAGGGCACTTTAAACTTGTGTCAAGCTAAGACAATAATGCCAATGTTATTTTTGACCCAAATAGTAGTGTCCAAAAAGAAAGAGAGCAGGCATATGCTCAAAACTTGTAGAGGTGTAAGATAAGTAAATTTTAAGAATTATAAACAAGATGGGATGTCTATGTCATCAAAATAAGGTTGGTAAAATTATGAGATAGGCCAAGGGGCATAAGATAGAGCATATGTGAGGCCTACATAAACAAGGCATGTGTAAAAATAAGAGGAAAAACTAGGGTCATGAGTTTTCCAAGTGTACAAGATTGATATGATACATTATCACATAATATCATCTACATTCCCCCTACCCCCCTTAATCTAGTAATGAAATTGCTAGTTTAAAAGAAAGGAATAAGTACCTAGGTATGTACACAGACCTTGTCTTTACTTGAGTTAAATTTGAGTGATTTTATAGAAATGGGTTTGAGTAATTTAATGGTGGATAATCTACAACCAATAACATGTGACAATGTATAATAAGTTTATATAATCTTGGTTAAAATTACTTGAAATAGATTGATATTGAAAGAGTGAGGTTTAGGAGTACACATGTGTGTCAATGTAATTACCTTCATATTAGTAAGTTCTTTTTGCAAAATATGTATCATTTTAAGGCTATGGAATTGAGATAAATGTAAATATAAATAATTATTTAAAGTACATATATCCAAGGAAATATATAATTATATAGATAGAGATAGAGAGAGAGAAAGATATGTAGAGAGAGATTTGAAGGCAAATGCCCCCAACTTTAAAACAAAAGTGAGTTGCCACATGGAAGTTGAGATTAGTTCAATAATTCAACCCAATAATACTTGTAACTTGGTGAGTTTGGATGATCAAGTTCAACCTAAAAACTTGGTGACATTGAGTGATTTAATCACCCTAACCATACCAAGAGGTGAACCAACTAATGCAGTAGATTGGCTCACTAAAGTCCATAAAAAATTCTTGAGTATTAGTATGTGTAATAGTTTTGGAATCATAATATTGATTTGGATTTTGAAATATAATCACATATTGCATAAAATATTCATCTTATATTTGTCTCATGTTTAAACTATGTGTAACAATAGTACAATTTATAAATATTACCACAAATGTGTATTAGAATTATATAACTATGTGATTTAGCCAATTTGGAAAAATAAGTGTGGAAGACATGTTTTCAAAATATTCCCCCACTATATAGAGAGAAATATGAAACTTATGTAAGTACCAATATGGAAGACATGTTTCCAAAACATGCCCCCACTATAAACTGGAGATGTTGAATACTTAGTAGGTGTGGATAACATGCTTCCAAAACATGCCCCCACTAAATCTATTAATTATAAGTACCATGTTAAATTAATGTGGACAACATGATATGAAATAATGACCCTAATGAATCTAAAAACTATGAATGTGTTGAGGCCATGTCCATATGACATGCCCCCACTAAATCTAAAAACTAGTGTAAGTACCATATAGTGCATGAGTGTGGAGAACATGCTTCCAAAGCATGCCCCCACTATAGTCTATAAATTGTGAATAATGTGGAATCCATATCACCATGATATGCCACCAATAATATTTAACCCCTTAAGGCAAGGGGAATATAGTGCTTGGTAGTTAGCTCACTTTAAAAGGGCAAGATAATTGTAAATCTACAAATGTAACCATGTAGCATATAGAAGGAAATATGTATAGGTAATGTAACATTAAAGTGCATGGAACCAATGTGATCACATGTATGAATAAGATTCCTCATAAATATCATGGCAACATATAGATAGTAACAATACAATCTTAAGAATCACATAAACACACACATAAGAACACTAAATAATAAGTCAAAACGCAATGGTCCAAGGAGACTACAAATAAGGGGCATGTTTAAATGACATGAAATTGAATGGACATGACTTTTTAAACTTTATAAAAAATGAAGGAATGAAATTTTGAAATGTCCATATAACAATCAATGACATATTCAAATGTCCAAGAAGGCAATCATAGGAACGGGGTCTGCATATAATGGAGCATATTCAAATGCTTGAAAAATCAAGACAATATCAAGGAAAAATTCTCAAGGAAGTACTTAAAGGAAAAGCATAAAAAACTAGAATAAAAATATCATAGTTTCCCATAGATCAAATATGTTATAAAAATGTCAAGTACATAACATATCAAGCACCCTATGTAAAGTATAATCATGGATAATAGGCATGTGTAGGTACATATGTAAGCTCAAACATGATATTATAGAGTGATCATCAAATCATATAACATGTGTATATCAAATCATAGAATATGGATTCCCCCAATGTCTTTGTGACATGAGAAGAGTGAATGCCCAACACCCATAAGTGTATTATGTATCCATGTATACTAGTAAATGATATGCTAGTACTCAACATGAGACTAACACATAAATTCCAAAGATCCAATAGAAAATGTAGGTGTCAAAAGTGTTTTTTGTATTTTTGATATTTTTGATGATGAGGAAATATCATCCTATGATGCCATCCAATAGATGGTCATAAATATCTCTCCCCATTATGATCCTTACAACCTCAAGTTGGATATTTTACATTGTTTACATCATGACTGTATAGGTTAAAAGGGCACATAACATATTCCTCCTCACATTTTACATGTGTAGTAGATGTAATGTTATGACTAAAAATATATATTAATTTTCCTTCATGAGGAAAATAAATGCCTTGTTGATTTTGGTCAATTTTTGCTTCCATTTGGTATAGCCAAAGAGTTACATGTGTAAATGCATATTGAGATGTGGTAGGTATAACCAAAAACCATGTTTGAATTACTTTAGGACTATGATCAATTGGTATTGTTATGTTTCTCAAGGACTCTTTTTTAGTGACTTTATTTTTCAAATATTGTAAGTTAAAACTGAGCTACTAAAAATGCGGTATGCTGCAAGTGGTTTTGGTTCATGTAGGATCAATATAGTTGTTCCAAAAATAACCACAACCCATGTATAAGGAAACTATTAAATCTTGGTGATATGTGTATTTTTTGATTATGTATAATTGAGGATGAGGTCCTTGTATGGGTCTCATATTAAGTAAATTTTATAGAGTACTTATATAAAGATTAAGAACACTACATTTTTTATCATGATGCTCATTTAGTAATTTATCTCCCTCATTTGTATAAGGGATAATAATTTGGTTATTCAAAGGATAAAAAGTGGCTAAGGAACCCTTTGGTAAGATATAGAACCAATTGTGAGCCTCATCAAAAATGATCATATGGAATACCATTAACAATAGTTTGTCATTATTTATCCATTGATCAAAAGAATGTACATAATTTATCATGTGCATAAATGGATTTATATTGTGCCAAAATATTAGTATGTGGTAATTTAAAACCATGTGGATAAGGATATTCAAGTATACAATGTTCAAGAGGTTGATTATTGAACATGTTAACATTATGGAAAACTAGCTGCATTTGAAATATATAAACCTATTTTTGAAGATTCCCAATAGTGCTTACTATAGACATAAGATAATCTATAGGAATGTTGGTGTTTGGGATAGGTGTTATCATTTATTTGAAACCACCTTGCTCATGGATTTAGGTATATGAGTATCATATTTTTCATGAACAACAAATGCAAGTTTGGAATCCTTGAATTTTGGATGTTTTGGTAATGGTTCTTACTCTTGATGTGCATTTGTGTGCACCTAAATATGTGGTACCTTATTTGTATATATAAAGGGATGATCCATTGTACTTGACTCACATATTTCATAAATGTGTGTATTATAAATAGGAATGCATTTATTAGGTGGTATAAATATAGGAATGCCCTTAGTTTTATATTCTATCTTTAAAAATTTGAAAGGTTTATCAATGATAGAAATTATGAACAAAGTCCCATCATTTATGAATTTTACACATCTATAAAGTGTAGATGGGAAAATTTCCATTGAATGTATCCAATGTCTACCCAAAATTATATTATAATTGCATGATTGAGACATTACCTAAAAATTAGTTGAAATATTTTTGGGTCCTAATGTGACAACTAATGTAATTTGACCAACTAGAGGGCTATGTAAAATATCAAACCCTTTCATATGCATAGTCGACTTCTGAATCATATTGGTGCTAATATCCATGGTTAAGAATTTGATAATACACATGTTTAGGCCCAATCCATTATCAGTGAACACCCTTTTGATGCCCTTATTTTGTATCATAACTTTTATGAATAAAGTAACTCTTTATCAATAATATCTTTAGATGGTAAGTCAGTTGGATCAATGGTAATAAGTTTGGCATTTTAAGATATTTCATGATATCTACAAAATATTAAGTCTCAATATCATTTAGAACTTGAGTCTCACATAATGTCTCATATATCATGTTTTATAAACATTATCTTGTTTTATGAGATCAAGTATTGAAATTTTAGCATGTGTATTGCTACCAGATCTATAACATTAAAAGAGGACTTATGGAAAGATGTCAAATGTTGTCTCTGTTGTAACACTCTCTCATTATGTGCATGGATTTTCTTAACAACTTTGATGATATAATCAATGTATCAAATCATATCAACCATAAGGTATTGGGACATGAAATAATTTAGAGATGTGTACATGGAAAATATGATTGAAATATTTATCAATCAAGGACCAATAATAGGAAAGAAATTAGAAAACCCTAGATGGCCTAGGGTTTGATGTTTAAAAATTAGTTTAACCAAATATTTAACCCTAATTTAGATGTGGATATTATTTTAGTGGTTAGGTTTAAGGAAATAAAAATGATAGGGCACAAGGGTGAATATTATATCTAAAATAGGCTAATTAATATGTTAAACTCAGATGTACCATATGCTAAATTTATACAATTGAGATAAACTCAAATGTACCATATGTTGAATTTATAAAGCTAAGATAGGATATTAATGGAAAGTATAGATAGGCTCAATATAAAAATAACATAAAAATAAGTAATTAACTATTTTTTATGCTAATATAGTGTTAGGTCTAGTACAAGTAGGAAGTAAGTAAGAATATAGTTCTATAATAGTTGTTAGATTCTAGATCTGGTGCCTCTAACTCTCTAGACACTTATGTCAGCCTCAGGTAGTTACATCAAAATTAGGGTTTGATCTTAATAATAGTGTCCTATATGTAATAATTGATGAAATAAGATGTGACCACCTAGATGCTTCTAGGTTTTACTTCACCTTCAATCTGGTGTATTTAGATCCTTGTCATGACTGTCACCACTACTGAAATAACAAAACCCTAGATTTTATCTTTAATGTGACCTTAGGGAAAAATGGGCTTGTATTCAAATGATAATGAACTAGACTATAATGATCCCACTATCAAAATGTTCTCCTTATATAGCCAATACTCCAGAAGAGAGCCTTAGATTCATGTAATTCTCCCCTACATGTTGGCTTGTGTGTGAATCATGTAATGTGTAAAGTAAGTACAATAATGACCTAGCTTATAACTTGGAAAATATGACTTTATGATTACTCCTTTATTACTTTAAATCTATAGTTGGGTTTTTCCTTTGATAATATCAAAATTGGGTAGAATGGGAAAGTTTTTGGTAACTTGAGTGCTTCTTGAGTACTCTTTTGGTTTGATTTTAGGTGAGGAATGATTGAGGGTTGATATTGTATTTATAAAAATCCTATCAAGAGATAACTTACATTAAATCACTTAATTCAACCATTTTAATACATTTCATTTTCAAATTGGATGAATTTTAAGGAACTAGAAACCTACATTGGGCTAGGATAATAACATTGATGCTATTATTTGACCCAAATGTTAGCATCCAGGGAGAAGGAGAGTAGACACATTCTCAAAAAAATTGTTGGTGTAAGATGAGAACATTTTAAGAATTCTAAGAAAGTTGTGATGTTTGTATCATCAATATAAGGCTTAGATGATCCTTTCTTGAGTTTATAAATCCATGCATAAGATAGTTTTTCATGAGTGGTGATAGAGGAGTGTGCTAGAAAATAATATGCCAAAGGGTTGAATGCTATAACCAATTAAAGTGAAATATCATAAAACCATCATAAATCAAAATATTTGAGGTCTATTGGAAAGATATTTTTTAATATTTTTTCATTTTAAGAATAATCCAAACACACTATATGGAATGATCAAAAATGTTTCTCATAATCACCTTTACCTTTATAGAGTGGTAGATTAGGGGATAAAACTATTATTGGTAATCGGTAAAAGGATATATTATGTGCCAAAGGATTATGAAGAAAAGTATGGGAGTATATTAAATTAGTAACTCTAGAGACACCTTGCTATAATTGTACCACTTTAGTACATAAGGATATAATAGTTTGCTCAAGAGGGTATGCATTAGGTGAGGTTGGTGGTGGACTATAACTAGTAATCAAAGTAGGTGTGTATGATGCATGTGTAGAAATAGGCATATCAATCTCTTAAAAACCATATGCTTCCCCTATGACTAGAGATGATGGCACATATGTAACTAGAGGTGTTGATATAGGAATAGAAGAGATAGTAGAAACTAGAACATTTGAAGTGAAAGCTAAATCTTGAACTAGTTTCTTTTATTCATCTCTTACAATGTATTGAGATATTTAGTGAATTATTTGTCATTAACTTCATCCACTTACTATATATTAACATTATCATCCTTAATAGTCATGATACATCCATCAATAAGGTGCATAATATGCATTCTAACATTTTGAATGCATAATTGTTCAAGTTTCCAAGTCATACTTTATTTTACAAAGGTTTGATTTAACTATGTTTATATATTAGGAGGATTATAACAACAATGTGAGTTGATTAAGGCTTGAGATTGTATATTTTTATTTTTATCCTTTTCATTGTATTTGAATTTAATTAATGCCAATATATAATGAATAAAAATAATATCTTATAAAGTAACATAGAATTTGATTATGAAATTCAAAATATGAAAGCATAATTCATTCATTATTTTCATGATTTGAGATTTAAAATTTGAATTACAAAAAGGATTAGGGGTGTAACTATTCAAGGTGTGTTTGATTTTTAGGGTCTCATATATACTGATCCTAGTCATAAAATAGTGAACATGGTCTAAAGGGCACTAATTATAGAGGATTACACTGTCTTGTTGCCACACTCTCCCATATCTAGGGTAATATTGTAGATCTAAGTTGTACCCTAGCTAGAAGTAGAAGTTTTCAAGTCCTATTTCAAAATCAAACTCAACATGGGACTACCCCCAGGCTATGGGTATCCTATAATGGGGTCAAAACTCTAGGATTAAGGATAGCTCCTATGATACATCATTTTAGCCCATTCCCACTACTAAAACCTACTAATGACCAAGGAAAAAGGAGAGAGAGATAGCATGAAAGGGTAACCTAAGAAAAAGATGCTGATGCACTTAAATTATGGTTGATCCACTCTACTTGACTCTTAAAACAATAATGAAATAAGCACAAGGCTAGATCTAAGATTACAAATATCTATCATACATCATTATTTCATGAAGAGGTTCTTAAAATGATCAAAAGCTAAGGGAAATTATGGAGAAGTCTAATATAATACACTAACCGGTCACAGTATCCACATGTAGGCTTCAATCAAAAGATGTAGAATACTAGACATGACCTACATAATAAGATGAACTAGTAACTAGGTGAGATTAGAACTTGGCAAGGGAGAGATTTCTACCACATATGTAAATTAGATTGAACATTTAAACACTATACTAGAGAAATTAAATCTAAAATAATCTTTTATTCATCTCAAGAGGTTGCTATTGATGCCAAATTTCACACCCTAAAAGAGGGTGTTCAATCCTCTTCCAAATTTGGGCAATATGGGAACACTTCCACGTATGTGGGTGTAACTATAGTGGAAATGAGCCTCTATATTTTAAGGGCTAGCTCCCTGAATGTATTTTTAAGTGATTTCACCTATGATAATGATTTCTTATGGAAAAATTTAAAATTTTAATGAAATAAACCTAATCTAAGGGGGTGATATACCAAGATGTATTATGTATGAACATCATACTTTCCTACACTAAGAAATAAGGCACACAAATTAACTTCTAAGTCCTATAGATCCTAACATGAGTATTTAAATATGAAGGTGAGATATATGATATCTATCCATGGTAAGTGAATCATAGGCTAGTTTCAAACACTAAGGCTCTTTATGCACTTAAAAGATAGGACCATACACTTGACAATACTTCATATGACCTATTAGAATAAAACTCTCACAAAAACATGAAAGGATAAGGGGATAAAGATACTAATCACTTTGCACCACCATACATCACTTTCACATTCAAAAAATTATCCAAGAACTAAAAAAAAATAGAAATTCATTAATGTTCAAAGGCAAAATATGATGTCATTCTAGTAGGGCTTCACCATACCTAGAATGGAAATCCTTTACAATAGCTCAAGGGATATATTTATATAAAAAGGGAGAAAGAGAGAGGGAACAATGCCTTTGAGAATAGTGGAAATCCCTCCAAATAAAGAAGTGAGGTGGTAGCCTTTGATTGCCTCTCTATTTATATGCCTTGTTCAATAAATAGATTTCATGTTATCTAAATAATCATCAAGATCCTCTCATTGGCTAAAGGATCTCACTAAAATATAAGGGTTTATTATGCATTGTGCCAAAGTATATTTAAATGGAAATAATTCCCTTAACTACCTCTCCAAGTACCATCTTAGCATCTCAATACTCTAAGTCCACTTGTTTTAATCACGAGGATAAAATAATTGAATCCTAATAATGATAAACATGCCATGCCTTCGGTACTAGAGTACCTACTCTGCTACTAATGGGAACCCTTACATTTATTACATATTCATGCATTTCCATATCTAGATCATAGGTCCCACCTATAGATGGAAAACTAGTCTAAGGACATTGGTTTTCCCTATAACTTTTATATTAAATTGACCCATGGATCATTTAACACTTTATATATTATAGTAGGTTAAAATAAACCTATTATATCTCTATGGGGACTAAGAATTCACATATGCATAGATCCTTCTTTAACTTGGCAAAATAGTCACAAGAAAGAACCCTATAAGCTCTAACTTATGAAACTAGAGATCTATATAAGCTCCAATGGAACTCCCCCATGCTTGACTATATTAGCTAAACTTATCCATGGAATTATAATGAGATTTAATGGTTTTAAGAAAACCCTACAAGACCCTACCTACCATGGTCAAAAATGGATTCTTGACCTCCATTGAAAACCCTAGGCTTACCTTAGCTTTGATTGGTTATCAAAATCTAAATTGGCTCATTGACATATTGACCCAATTCACTTTATAAATCTACCTGTACATGGATACCCATGAGCCATTGATCTTATCTAATTAAATGTGCTTAGGCACTTGTCATGAACCCATTCACCCTTTAGATTCACTAACCATTTTAACTCATGCTTGTTATTAAATCTAAGAGTACGATGTAATGAAGAGAATTGATCGATTGGGACACATTGTTTAAAATATAATGGTTAGTTCATGGTCTTAAAATTGGCATCCTCACTCCCATCATTTGATGTTCATGCGACTATCAAATTTAAACTCAATAACATTGTCTTGATCTATCTTTAAATTTTACGTTTGCATGATGGCCATTCATCATTCCACATAATGTGATTGACGTCTCATAGAATGTCAAATTTAATCATAAGTAGATTTTTACTTGAGCTTTAACTTGATGTTCGCATGAAAAACTTATGTTTTTTGACCAACTTTGAAAAATTGGATCTTAAATCATGAGAAACATGTAGGTCCCAAATGTTTAAGAGATGCTCTTCTTTCCAAAAAGGATGAACCCATTTGATGTGATGGTCTTGAGAGATTCTCAGGTGAATATATTCAAAGTTAAAGAAGCTTGATTCATAATTTATTTTGTGTGATGTTCCACAATGGCTGAGCTCAAATGACTAAGTATGGGAAACTTAGCAAAAATACTTGGGATCCCAACTTTGCACATGTATACCTTTGTTTTCACTTTGGTGAAGGACCTCAAACTTGGTGCATAAAAACTTGGGACCAAGGTGAATAAACCCATGTGGTCACTTTCCCCAAATTTATCCACATGTGTGACATCTAGCCTTAGAAAACTGCCCACTTGCACTTTTTACCACTGGACCCAAAATACCTAGGTGAACACAATGAAGAACTAGATGAATACTGGGGGATTCCTAGGTCATTCCAAGCACTCTTAACATCCCATAGGGTCTCTACAACATTCTTCATGACATTATAAAATCCCCCCATATCATATTTTGGCTATAGAGGGTTGACCCATTTTGGCTTATGGGGAAAAATGGTCAACAGTTACAAGTTCCATCTTGGTAGAGTTTAGTCATGCCTAAGAGAGGGATTACAGTGATATAGAGAGGATCCATTTTTTTTCAAAAGTTTATTTATACATTATAAAGGAGAAAGAGAGATATGAATAATGCATAAGAGATTGGAAAAAGAGTCCTCATGATCAATAAGTGAGGTGACAACACATTGATTACTTTTTGCATGCATGTCTTCCTCCAACCAACTAGCCTTGATTAATAAATGAACCCCAATTTGATCTAATAACCTTAGAGCTCTTCTCATTGTCTAAGAAATCCCACTAGAGACAAGGGTTGGTTTTACATGATGGAAAATCTTGTTTGAGTGGAATTAATGCTCCTAAATGCTTTTTGAACTACCAGTTCACCACCTTAAGACCCTAATTCCACTTGATGTGTTCATGAGATTCAAATCCTTGAATCTTGAGAATGATAGTGAAATGCCATGAATGATAATTAAAACCTACTTTATTGATGATATAACCACATCAATAGATGAGACCCTTTACATTAAACACATATCTGCTCCACTTTCATAATTAGATCATAGGTTTATTCTATTTAAATTAGGTATAAGCTTGGTATGTGGGCCAAAATGTCAAACATTTTTGGAGACTTACAGGGAAGCTTGCTTTCTATGCTTGGATAAAGTAGACCATTTTCCTTGTCTAATCCATTAGGCATGGAGTTAAGTCTTATCTCAACTGATCATGAAGATAATACAAGGCTATACCTACTTAGAACCTCCTTTTGAAGCAACAAGGATTAAAAAAAGTGCCCAAGGAACTTTGGAAAAGGAAATAATAGAATATAAAATAAATATGCACAAGGCACTTAGAAGAAATCATAAAGGCTACTCTAATATTTAAAATATGATATACTAGATGCAATACTTCTAATAACAAGGCTTCAAATGAATCCCATTGATTGGGATGGGTAATACCTCACCATTCAGTTAGGCAAGCTAAAAATCATTATGTTTCTTACATCCATATATCAAATAAAGACCACTCTACAAGATATCAAATTTGGTATGGTTGCCTAGTTTGGCCTTATTTGATTCCCATTTAAGGACTAGGTCCCCCTCCTTAAAGCTCCTTATTGTATCTCTCTTGTCAAAGGATTTTTTGGCCTAAGCTTGATGTGATTCCAAAGTTTTCATATCAAGGTCTCTAGTTTCTTCTATCTCCATGAACTCTATCATCCTCACTTTCATGGAGTCATCCTCCATTAACTCAAGTTGATGGGATAACTCTAATGTAGGCAACTCAATGGAGATAGGCAATTTGGCTTCCCTTTCATACTCAAGAACATATGGAGAATTTTCAATGGAAGATTTATGAGTCACTCTATCAACCCATAAGACTATCTTTAGCTTAGTGTGTCATGTTCTCTGATTCACTTGCATGGTCCTCTTGATCATCCTTAACAAATTCTTATTTTTGGAATCTGCCAGTCTATTTCATTGAGGATAGTAGTTGAAAGAGGTGTTGAAGTAGATGCCCAGTTTGAACTCCCACTCACTTGTCTTCATACTAAGGAATTCCAATACATTATCTAAAATTATGGTGGTTAGGAAACCAAATCTGCTCACAAGGCTATCATAGAAGTCCACAACTACACCTTCACTAACTTCCTTCAAAGTAATGGCTTCCACCCACCTAGTGAAGTAGTTAGTTGTAGTGAGCACCATTTATGCCCTACACTCGATGGGGATTGATCATCCCTATGAAGTCTAACCCCCATTGTATTATGTGTTTCTCCACCTAAATAGGATTGAGTGGAAGGGCTACTAGTTTATGCTTTCTCACAAAAGGGACACACTTTTGGCCTTTTTTAATCCATGTATGAGTATCCTTGAAAAGATTGGGCTAATAATAACTAACCCTCATTACCTTTTCTATGGTGGTTCTAGGTACAAAATGGCCTCTTGTAGGTCCATCATAGAACTGATCCAAGAGCTTGGTCACTTGGTCATTACCTATGCACCTAAGGAGTACCCCATTAAGGTCCTTTCTAAAAAGAACACCATCAACTAATGCATAAGGTATAGATTGAAGCCTAAAATACATTCTTTTGGTATTATCCAAACCTTAGGGGAATTCTCCTATTGTGAATAAGTGATTCATGTATTGAAGCCTTCTCTTTTTAAGTAGAGGTACACCCACTTGTGAGTTATCTTGGGTCATTAAAACAACTTCCTTGTCTTCTTGGAGGTCATTTACCATGTGCTCACCCTCTGAAAAACTTGGTGACCTTGATTTATACATCATATTCAATGACCTTTGTGATCCATCCTACTCTCTTCTCATTCAAATCCATTTTAAGGAGGAAATACCTAACTCCAGGATGAGACACCATAAGGTGGATCCTACTAGTGGAAGCTCTTTCTTATTTTGGTATAGGTATTGCAATAATTATTAGTGTAGGATAAATGACATCTAGTAGAGGGATAACCATAAGAGGTGGTCTAATTTTAGGAAATAAGGTTATTGGTGGTCTAGGTGTAAGCTTTCCAGCTTGAACTAGATAATTTTTTGCTTTTATGGCCACCTCATAAGCATTTGGAAGTATATTTCTTCCCATAGATTAGATTATCACTGCTATATCACTATTTAAAGCCTTCAAATAGTATATGAAGGCAAAGTTAGGGGTTCGTATAACTGTATCTAGGATTCTATCCCAAGTTTTTTGGAACTTGGTGTTGAAGTCTTGCATGACTTCATCAGGATCTCTCCTAATGGTAGTTAGTTTCTTTGTAAGTGACAAATGGTCACTTTTGTCCTTAAATATTTTACACAAAGCCTCTCCTAATTGGTCCCATATTTGAATGAAATTAGCAATAAGGCCTCTATACCAATATAGTGCCTTTCCTTTAAATGAAGTAGTTAATAACCTAATAGCTATATTTTCCTTAGTGACATTATGGATATTGTAAAAATTGGCTATCATGAGGTACTCAAAAGGTGTTGTAGCTTGGTCTCTAGTATAATAGGGAACACTTTTAAGGGCTATAACTGGGATAGGGTCATAATGAGGGAGGGATAGAGGACTTTGGCCATTAAAATCCACAAAATATTTAGGGACTACCATGGCTGTGAGGGGTTTAATAAAGGTATTCTTATTGGGTTAGGCCTTGAAAATGACCTAGGAGTAAAGGTTCCTTGATATAGATGTGTATTGGCAAACCTTAATATTTTTATTGAATTTAAAGGTAGTTCAACAAATTCAAAGTGAATACCTCTTGAAGCTAACCTTATTATCACCTTTATCATGAGAGATAACTACTACTCTACACTAGAGTGTTGGTTGTTTCTTTTAGAGTCACCAGATGATATTTCATGAGTTTATGACTATTGAAAATTGATCAGACCAACATCAAACTTGATCGATATTTCCTTCAAATTAGATCCCAACAATCATGCCAAACCTATTGTAGATCTAGATTATACCCTAGCTAGAATCAGAAGTGTTTAGGTCTTAATTCTAAATATAGCTCAACATAAGACTGATCCCAAGCTATGGGTATCCTATAATGGGGTCAGACCTCTAGGATTTTTATTGAGGCTAGGTCTTCTAATGCATCATTTTAGCCCATTCCTACTACTAAAACCTACAAATTACTAGGGAAATGGGAGAGAGAGATAACATGAAAGGGAAACCTAAGATAAATATGGTGATGCACTTAAATTATGGTTGATCCACTCTACTTGACTCTTAAAACACTAATGAAACAAGCATAAGGATAGATCTACAATTCCAAATATCTATCATATATCAATATTTTATGAAAAGATTCACTAAATGATCAAAATATAAATAAAATGATGGAGAGGTCTAATGAAAAACACTAACTAGTCATATTATCCACATGTAGGCTTTAATCAAAAGATGTAGAAAATTATACATGACATGCATAATAAGATGAACTAGTAACTAGGTAAGATCAAGAATTGGCAAGGAAGATATTTCTATGACATATGCAAATCATAATAAACATGTACACACTATACTAGAGTAATGAAATCTAAAAAAGATATTATATTCATATCAAGAGGTTACAAGCTCCATCTTGGTAGAGTTTAATCATGCCCAAGAGAGGGATCTGAGTGATACAAAGAGGATCCATTTTTGGCTCAAAATCTTCTTTATATATCAGAAAGGAGAAACAAAGAGATGTGAAAAATGCATAATAGAATGGAGAAAGAGTCCTTATGATCAAGAAATGAGGTAGTAGCTCATTGATTACTTTTTGCATGCATGTCTTCTTCCAACAAACTAGCTTTGATCAACAAATGGACCTCAATTTACTCCAATAACCTTAGAGCCCTTCTCATTGGCTGAGAGATCCCATTAGAGAAAAAGGTTAGTTATACATGATGACAAAGTCTATTTAAGTGAAATAAATGATCCTAAATGATTCTTCAACTACAAATTCACCACATTGGGACCCTAAGTCCACTTGGTGTGTTCATTAGGATTAAATCCTCAAATATTGAAACTGACAGTATAATGCCATGAATAGTAGTTAGTACCTATGTTATCAATGATGGAGCCACATTGATAAATGAGACCCTTTGCATTAAACACATATATACTCCACTTTCATATTTGAATTATAAGTTCATCTATGTAAACCAAGAAAAATATTGGTATGTGGGCCAAAATGGCCAATAGGTACATTAAGATTAAATTATTGAGGTTAACCCCCTACTAATGAACTAAAAGAATAAATAGTTCAAGGTTTTCTATTCTAAAATATAAAACTCTAGGCATTTTCAATATACCGCAAGGTATGTGGAAACTAAATTCCATATATAGTGTTATCTAATGACTTGAATATTGGGGTAGTACCCCTCACATCATGACTTAGAAAAAATTAAAGAAAAATTTGCTCAAAACCACATATCCTATGATTTTTAAAAATGTTAGGACTTAACTTATAGTAAAGAAAGAGAAAAAAAAGGAAAAAAAAATTGACATTGATATTTATCTTCCAAAACCAAATCTAAAAACAAGATCTTGGTGTATATAAATCATAAATTAATCCAAAACACTAAGACAAAAATTAGTAAAATAATGTTAAAAAATGTGTGGTTCATAATATGTTTCTCCCTATTTTTTATTTAATAATAAAAATGTTGTACTAATAGGTGTAAATATTGATAGATGTCAGAATGCTAAAGATGTACAATAATTAACAATCATGATTTTAGAAATTTATAAATATGGAAAACTATTAGTTTTGGAAAAAAATAAGAAGAGATGTACTTAAATCAAATCAAGATTTTTGTTGACTATTTCAAATACCTAAAAGTGGAAATTAGAAAAAATATATGACTATTCATGCTTAGAATTAGTTAAAAAATATAAAATTGCTTTTGGACAAGTCCACACTTTATAGATAAAAAGTAGGTCAATCATGTCTATTGACTATAGACTTATCCCAGTTGATTGTGACTGATGACTAATAATAAAAGCTATATATAATTAGAACTATTATAGTGTAGAGATAAAAGAAAAATCTATGAATATTCTTGGATATGTTTGTGTTCTCTAGATAATAATGCAAGCTACTTGTGTCTATTTATTGTGGACTTGTCTATAATGTCTATGATGAAAATATGATAATTACATTTTATTTTCATGTGTTTATTGAGTAGTTTGAGATATTGTGATTGTGTTTGTGCCAAGTAGAATTCATTATTTCTCTTCATTTTTATTTGAATTCCTACAAGTTCCTTGAAAACTTGAAATATATGAAAAAAAGATGGGGAGTGTAATGGGATAAGCTGACCCCAATCACCCCTTGATGATTAACCCCTACATATGTATCTAATACTCTAAAGATAGAAATCAATCCCACATAGTTCTTCCACCTAGAGTGTTTATGTAATTATTTTCCTTGACTATATGTATGTAGCTAGAAATATGGCTTTAATACTTGAAAATGATGGCTCTCAAATTCATTTGAGATTATTTAGAAGTGGATTATAGTTTCTTATTGTGAGTGATCTTGAATTTAGAAAAAAAATGACATACGTTATCAATGTGAAATAACGTGTAAGCTAGGAACTAAGAAGGTATAATGGATGAAATTTCATTTATATTTATAGTAAAACATTTTGATAATTTCCTTTATCCAACCTTATAAAATTTTGAGAAGACCCAAAATATTATTTCTAAAATTGGAAATTAGTCATTATTTGCTAGGGATGCACCTGCTCTAGGTGGATATGCCTGTGATAGTGGTCATGTTCATATAGCATGAACTTGTCTCAAAAAATTAGGGATAATTTTCCTAATCTAAAGATAATTCAAGGGTACTATGAATTATTTTAATCATTTGACGTAGAAATTCTGAGAAAAAATGAAGGGTCAAGAACACATATAGATAAATGGATTAAAATAATGTTGAATAAGAGTCATGTATTTAGGTGCAAGTCATGATATAATATTTGTCAATAATTAGCATTACCAAGTACCTATGACCAAATTTAAATGTCTACATATATGTAAATAATGTATACTATAAATCATGTCATGTTCAATTCTTGATTTTTTATTTTTTGAATAGTTGAATGTTTTTCAATTTTTTTATTATTTTTATTTTTTGTATTTTTAGAATATTTAATCTTTGGAAAAACTAACCAATGATGCACTCAAGGGGATATTCATGGGAAGTTCATATATTAATTGGTGGAGGGATACTCTATCATAGATGGGAACTATTAACTAAGGATGGGTTGAAATCTGATATAGATTCATGTGGTGTATTGTGTCTAACATGCTCGATCATCATAGAACTCAATTATGTTGAATGGATGTAGAAGTCCAAGTACTATGTGTTTCCCACTCTATAATAGGAGGGAATCTCACTTCTTATGTTTTTGTGGACTACATTAAACTTACTATAGTGCTAACTGAGAATGTATTGTATAAGAAGGAAACTTCTATGGCCTTTGAGTAAGTCTATGATGTAATCAATATGGAATAATTGGATGTATAGATAGATATTATATATGTGTAACAATAAACTTTGTATGTTGATCCTAAATATTCATATCCACCATCTTTGATACGTGATCCTAGATTTATGTATCAACCAATTGTTTTGGTGGTGGGGGTAGAGGAGGAGAAATCAATTACTATAGAGGATACTCATATTTTACTCCTAAAATTGTAACCACTCTATTGCAATATATATACATTAGGCATTAGTGTAATGTGGATGGAATTACACACTAACAACATGTTGAAGAACCCGTTACTCTATAATATTAGGAATGACATGGCTAATATGGTTGATCCCACATTAAGAGGTAATAATATGCATCCTAATGTAATGTGTCCCTATCCATAGAATCATTTAACTAATTTCATTATATTTTCTAAATTTTGTCATGTCTACCTAGGAAATTGAAGATGTGTCATTGTGAAAATATTCTCACTTGAGCCATTGTCATCATAAAATTATATATAGGTTATTCTTCAATATAGGCTTGAATGAATAAGGCATGATAATCTAAATTGATATTAACTATCATTTTATCATCAAATGTGTTCACAAGCTGGGGAGGTGGATTATCATTAAGTATAATAATGATAGTTTCTAGTGGATGATTATTTACTGATGATGGAGGATAGATGTTGTATGCATAATGTACCCCTAAAGTGTCTTTAATTTTTTTTGACTCATTTTTATGAAATGGACCACTAAAGATATTCAAATTTTTCTTTTTATTATGTTGTAGTCAAGATTCCTCTATAGGTGTGCCCAAATAAATAATGTTTTCATTTATGAGGTTATGTATCTTATGTATTAATTTGAAACACCACTTCATTGAATGCCCTAAAATAAAATGATACTCATAATATGTATTATAATTTTAGTTCCTTGGTCTAGGTCTGCTTAGATTGAGCTCTAGTAGATGGAGGAGTGTGGTAAGGTTACACTCAAGCAACTTATTTAATAACACATGAGGAGGTGATGGTAATAATGAAAATTACCTCTTTGGTAAAACTATAATTATAAAAAATTCATGGGTTGTGACACTGCATTTATAGTAGTCTTCAACTCATTCTTATTTTCATTTTGTGTGACCTTATAATTTGGTTTTATTGGAAACTTCATTACTAAGGTAGTTGTAGGAATTGATGTATACTTAAGTTTATTCAAGGCATTTAGCTTTCCCTCATTGTATGGTATAATTAATTGAATGATTTGATTTATCTTGAATATGATTGATTCATAGAGTGGTGCTATAAAACTTTATTTGAATATTTCTTACAATTCATTGTCACGAAAAAAATTGGTCATATTGGTTACCATGGTTCTATATTGAAGCACATAATCACTGATTGATTCATTAGATCCTCATTTTAAATTAACAATTTGTGAATAAGATAACTTATCATTGATGTTTATGACAAAGTGTGTTATAAATTGGTCAACCAAGGGGTTGAATGCTCTTACGAATTAAAGAGGGGGACAATAAAACCATCTCAATGAATAGTCTTTAAGACTTATTATAAATAAGTTAGTCAATAGTTCTTTAATATAGGCATAGTGAAAACAATCTACATGGAATGATCTAAGATGTTGCATGGGATCCCCTTTTCCTTCATATAATTAGAGTTTAGGGGATATGAAGCCTATCTATAAAGGGCAAGCTACTATGTTATGAACTAATGGGTTATGGAGTAAGGTGTGTGAATACATGGCATGGGTAACTCTTGATGAAACTTGATATAGTTTCAAAACCTTGTTGTGTAGAGTTGTAACAACTTGATTAAGGGAATGAGCATTTGGAAAGGTTGGAAATTAGATGTGCATATCCATCATGGTAGGAATAAAGGTTTCCTACATAGGGATAGGAATTGTAATCTATTAAAGGTCTTCTATCTCACCTATATTTTGGGTGGATGTCACATATATCACTTAAGGTGTAGGAATGGGAATGGTACTGAGAGTAGTTTTATGAATCCCTAATGTGGAGGCTTGAGTAACTTTTTTTCTCATCCTTTGATATATAACATATCATCAATATTGTGTGGATTAATATTAAGGTATTAAATTTTATTTTCATAGTCCAATGCATTTTTTTAATCTATATTAGTTGTATCATCAATATTAATATTCACGATAAGTCCATCAATAGGGAGAATAATATATGTTGTACAATTTATGGTAGGAATAAAAATGGAATCATGCAATCCATTTTTCATCTAGTAAAAATATGAATCTTAGATTAGATATTACAAAAAGAGGATTGGAAAAAGGCTTGGGATTGTTCATTGGTAATTCTAGTCTTCATAAGTAATTTGAATTTAATCTTTCTTACCCATTTATTTTAGTAATTGATCCAGAAAGGATATACTATCCATGTATAAAAATATGATGATAACAATTTCATTATTTTTGTTAACCAATAATATTCATTCAACAAGGTCATGTATAGTGTGTATTATTAGGAAAAAATAAAAAATCCTAAAGCTGAAATTTGAAACTCTAGAATGATAAAACCCTAAGGGAAAACCAAGCACTTTCCAATTTTTGATATGGGTATGGGTTCACCAATATGTTTTGACCTAATTTAGATTAATGGGTAAGATTAATTTAATAAAGATAAAAAATTTAAATGTAATTCATATCAATAAATATGACATTCAAGCATACATCTAAATGTAAAAGACTAATATTGATTCTTTTTATTTAATAAGGGCATATGCTAAATATGGAAAGCACTAAATATATCACAAGTTTTCTATTTGAATGTCTAACTATGACTATTTTAAAAATGAAAATTAGGGATGAGTATGCATGTGGTTTGCTCGGTTATAAAATTAATATGTTGTTTGAGTTGGATCAATTCAGCAAGATAGGCTCAATATCATTGGTTGATACTGAATTTTTGGTTAGTACTAACCTATGTGGAATAAGGGCACATTGATTATATGGTTACTTATGACCATCTTTTCTTGTTCTAAAATTTTGATCTAAAACCTTGATGACATACACAGTTTTAAAAATTAACCTCCTTTACCTTGAAACCCTAGATGTGTATATGAAATCTATAAATCTAAAAAAATGGGGGAATTTAATGCTTTTAGATGACCCCAATCAACCCCTCCTAATAATTTTTCATTTCCTATGTATCCAATACACTAAGGAGGGAAATCAAGCCACACATAGTTCTCCCACCTAGTGTGAGTATGAAAATGTGATCCTTCACTATGTGTATGCAACTAATGATTGATTTTGATGATTTATAATGCTTATTTTAACTAGGATTATGAGTATTTTATACTTGGATTATGACTACTCCTAGTGATAAGTTTGTAAATTAGGAATAATAAGGTAGATTTTCTTGGTGTGCAATATTGTATATATGTATATTAGATAACTTCTAAATGCCTTTTGAATGAGATTTTGATTTGTTTATATATGATTCTAGTTGAATAATTTATTATGCCGCCAACATGATAGGATTATGTTCCAACCCTAAGGATGGGTTTAATTGTATAAAATAGCCATTTTTAGGAGTAGGTCAGTTCTGACTAGCATGGGTTGTTATTGAATGGTGATAATTATTATAAATAGAAAAACTAACTTGTGTATAGGTATAATTAAACAAGTTGTGTGTGTGTGTGTGTGTGTGTGTGTGTATGCATGATATTTATCATGTTTTAAATAGATAATAAGGTTCCTATAGGTGTATACCAACATAAAAAAAGGGTTAACTCATAAGATAACATGCAAGTGTGATAAGATGGTGAATTAGGACCTTGTTTGAAAGTTGTGTCAAGCTTATCAATGTCTAATACCAAGATTGGATTTTAGAATCTACATAACCCAAAGATGATAAGGTGGAACCAAAAAATGGGTTCACTATGGGTAATTTCATGGTAGTTGAGCATCATTAAACCTCAATGTACATTACCTCAAAAATAAAAAAATCATCTATTGCAGATGGGCTTATAGATTTAAGGTTGTTCAACACTTGAAAAAATAGAAAATACTTGATAAATAATTGCAAAGGAGAAAATGTGTAAATGTGGGTGAACCAACATTATACCCATTTAATCAGTGCCAATTGTAACTATTATAATGCTTATGAACTAACATCATGCCTTAAAAATATTTTTTATAAAATAGAATACACGTGCCTTGCACATGATCCCAAATGTATCTAAATATGTATCGATCTAAAATATATCACTCATGGAGTGTATAATAGAGTACATATGCCCTAAAATATATCCAAACACTATAAATAATTATCCCAATATGATATTTGAATCACATTCAAAATTTGAAATTTGTATATTGTACTCAAGTATGCACATAGAGACTTTAGTCTATAACAAATCCCAAAAATATGCCCCTCTTTTGAGGTGAGGGACATATCCTACAATTCAATCTTCTCAAAAGAGATGTGAACTATATCATGTCAGGTATAAATATGATATCATGTAAGCATATGAAGATCATGTCATTGTAGTAATGTATATAACATCAAGGCATGTATACAACATATGTAATGCATGGGCATACAAGTGGTATGTCAAGATAGATGTATGTATTAAGTACACAATAGTAATTATCACTAAATAAGACTAAGCAATAAATAAGTGCATGATATAAATCATGACACAACACATAAAGGGGAGGTGCATGGTATGGAACATGACACTTAAAAACATAGTAATCACACAAGCTCAACATGGTCAACACACAATGTAACATATTAGAATAAATTATTGCACATAAGGCTAAGTGGGTAAAAATAATGGACATAAATATGTTACTCACAAGAAAGGCTATTGAACCATAAATAAGGGGAATAAATGTTGAAATAGATAAGGCCAAGGAGAAAAAAAAAGGGGTATTAATTCCATAATAAACAAGGTAAGGAAGCCAAAAATAATGGAAAGAAGTGACACAAAATAAATAATAATAATTGGCCCATCATGTAATGTAACAACATTGATGAAGCATAGAATAAGTGAAAACCATTCCACATTATCCATATATGTCAATATGATAACATACTAAAGTAACATATCCATATATCACTATATAAAAATTGGATAGCTAAAAAGGCATGTGTAAGCTTATCTAAGGGTTATATATCATATCTAAAATATTTTATGAGCGTCAAGCTACACACACTCATTTCGATAGAGTTATTAATCACAAATGTGGTGCAATTATTTCCATCTATGTGAGGCCTAAGAATTAAAGGCTCTAGATATGATGAATGCTTATTATTTACTTTCCTTAAAACTATGCTTATGACATTATATTTTAATGTAAATCTTACTTTTGAACTTCCTTATGAAGAAACCATTTCTTAAAGATGCTTTATTGTTTAGACTACACTTCTTTTTGTAATGTCTAATTTTGTAACTTCTCCTTTTGTAACGTTTTTTTTTGTAACCTTCTTATTCTAATTATTCCTTTTGTAAACGTTGGTGTTCCAACTATTTTTTTTGTATCCTTTGTTATTCCAATTATTGTTTTTATAATCTTACATTTGTTCTTTTTACTCTTGTTTCTTAGAATAAGGAATCATAGTTTGAGTAGGTGTGCTCAAATCTGGTGGTGGTTTAGTGGATATATCAAATGTATAATCACCATTGTCAATAATAATTTTTACTTTTATTTTTAAATCCAAACAATTATCTATATGACTTCCATGAATTCTATGATAAGCACAATAATATTTGGATTTATTCATAAGATGCATAGGAGGCAATGTGATTAAGTTATTTCAAAACACATCTCTTAATGTTTCACTTGGTTTCTTGTTAATATTATGCAATAGTATTGGACCATTAGTTGTATATGTATGGTGTTATTGAACCCATACTTTAGATGAAATATTTTTAGTCACAAATTTATTGAATGGAGAGGCATAAATGCAATTGACACCATGTTTTAGATTCATGGTATATTCAATCTTACTCTAAAGTGATGTAATAATTAAAATCATTTATTTTTATAATGTCTATATGGAATCTATTATAATAACAATATGATCAATATTTTATTCACAAGTATAAATATTAAGTAATTTTATTTGAACATATATATGAGAACCCTCAAGAGGATGTGTGAGAGGTGGGGGAGGGGGGATGTGTGTAGGGACATGTTGACTACCCCCATTTCATACTATGGGATGGGTTCCCTTACCTCTTGACACAGTGAAAAAATGGACACCATAATAAAATATAGGTTGTGGTCCAATAACTAGCATGGAATGGTAGCTATCACAACTTTGAGGTGAGATAAAAGGACACATATGAAAGTACTTGGGACTGCACTATCATAGAAGATGTATTATTAAGGATATTTTGGAATTTTTCATCATTATTTGAAGATTTAATTTTATTTTACATTAATGTTCCACATGACATTATAATATTGTAAGATATTGCATATTTTAGGCCAAAAACATGTAATTATAACAAATATTATTTGTATTTTAAATTACACACTATGCATATCCATTATAACCATTATACAATGTGCACAATAAAAAACCAAAAAATTAGGGCATATCCTAAGAATTTTTAGAAACAAAAATATTTTTTTAATGAAAAAATATTAGCTAAAAAAATAAAATAATTATGTTGAAAATAGGTACACCATTCACCTTCTAGATGGAATTTGCTAAAAATGATAAATTCTAAATATTGATAATTTCATAAAATATTTTGACTATAAAGAGGTTTTTTATCCTCTCAATGCAATTAACAAAGACTTCTAAGAGTTTTGAAAATAGGGTCATTTTGAATAATATATTATCCCAACACGGCATAACCCTAATATAAGGAATCCCTAATAGGATGATAAAAATTAAACCCTAGGGGAAAATAGAGAAACCATAAGATTTTAACTTGTGGAGATGGGAAAAAAATTAGGAATTAGGTCTAAAAATCAAACCCTAAGGTTGAAATTTAAAAACCTTAGAGAGAATGATGAAACCCTAAGGGAAATGTAAGGTTTGGTAATATTTAAGTAATATACATGTTCACCAATCTATTTACCCCTTTTTTTATTAATGTGAATTAGAATAGGATAATGTGGAATAATTAATTCATAATATAACATGTGGAAATAAAGCATAAATTTGAATACAACTAATTAGGACTAATATGATAATGTAATTTTTTATTTATTGAAAGTACTAAAGAGATTAAGAAATTTAGATTTATTGATTGATTGTGATTGTGTTCTGATAGTGGAAATAGACTAAAAGTAGGCCTATGATTCATACATATATAGAATCACATATTTGTGTACACATGGATAATATTGTTAGGCTTAGATAAAAACATTAACACTAGTAACTACAGTTGATGCTACTATCATGGTTAGATTTATCTCTCCATGACCATATAGTATGATACATATACCTAATATGTCTCTATATGTGCAATATGTGACCAAATATTATCTGCAAAAATCCATAAATAAGCTTCTAATATGTGACCATCTATTATGTGTCAAACTCCATAAATAAGCTTCCATCTCCTTAAAATCCTAGGTTTACTCATGAAGGATAAAAACTTTTAAAAATTGAGGTAGAGTAATTATGTTGAGCTAAACCTAATCACCCATGTTAATGATTGAACATTGCCTACATATCCAATAATTTGAAGAGTAAATTCAAGCCCCATGTAGTTTTTCCCCTTGGTGTGCATGTGTAATTTTTCTCTTTTACTAAATGATTACCCTTATAAATTTTATTTTGATCTTGAAAATGTTGGCACTTGACTTGGCTTGGTTTATTTCAAACTTGGATAATGACTACTCCTAGTGATTGGTTTATAATTTGGGAATAATAGGGCATGTTTGATCAATATGCAATAGTGTATTTGAGTATTTGAAATTTCCAAATGCTCAATAAAGTTGGTCTTAATTTATATCTATATAATCTCAATTGGGTAATTTATCATGCCACTGACATGTGTTTAACCATAAAATATAGATTAAGGAATATAGGGTTAAAAAGATAGAGATATCCTAGGGCACAAGGGTGATAACTATCTTTATGACTGGACAATTAATTGTAAACTCAAATAAACAATGTTATTAATTTAAATACTGAGACATACTAAAAATAACAAGTACAACTAATGATTTATATATAAATGAAATCAAAAAAATAATACTTAGCTATATTACTATGCCAACTCATATCTAATATGGAATAGGTATAGACTACATTTGAATTTTGGGTCAATTGTCAAATTTTGGAAATTTGACCTTTATGGCCTCAAAAACTCACATCAACCTCAAAAAATTATATTTATGCTTATATATAATTTATATGTAGGTGTGATGTATGAAATAACTATTGGATATAGATGTAATCACCTAGAATATTTTTGGTTCTATGTCACCTTTATTCTAGTGTGCTCAAATTTGGATAATGGGTTGTCACTCCTTGTTAAATAACAAAACCCTAGTTCTTCATCTTCATAGTGACTATGGAAAAAATGGGTTGGTAGGATCATGAGGTCAATATAACCAAAAATAACCCTTTATTAGTGGGTGTTGCCTACATAACCACTATTTTGAAGAATTTCTCAGACTCATGTAGTTCTCCCTTATGTGTTGGTTTATGTGTGTATAAGGATGTAATGTGTGATAAATAAGTATAAGAGTAACCTAGATTTTAATTTAGAAAGTATAGATCATGGAGTGATGCTTCAGTACTTCAAACCTATTGATGTGTTATCCATATGAATAATATGTAAATAAGAGAAAATAGGGAAGCTTTACTCACTTGAATGCTTGATTAAATTATTTTGGTAAGTTGCCTTGTGAGTTGTTAGATTTTTGTTAGGTGTGGAATGAATGAGGGTTGATCTTATATACATACACACACACATATATATATATATATATATATATATATATATACTTTTTAGAAATATCCTACATTAAAGCAATTGGGTTGACTATAGGTATACATTCCATTTACAAATTTGATGACTTCAGGGTATTGGACACTTACATTTACATAAGACACTAACATCAACATAGGCATTCGACTGAGACACAAGTATCTAGGAAGATATAAAATTAGTGTAGGCCAAAAACTTGTAGAGGATGATAATAAGCAGGTTTATAACATTTTGAGAATTATAGAAGGCATAATCATTAGAATAAAATAAGGTAAGATTAAGAGATAAGAAATAAGCACATGTGATAGTGGATGCAAGCCTTTTGATATTAGGAAGGCTCTATGAACTAAAGGGCACAACCATGACAAGTACTTATCAAGTATATAAGACTGAGGTGATATATAATTCAGATTTA
Organism: Torreya grandis; assembly: GCA_037957365.1. Taxonomy (NCBI): domain Eukaryota; kingdom Viridiplantae; phylum Streptophyta; class Pinopsida; order Cupressales; family Taxaceae; genus Torreya; species Torreya grandis. The sequence continues at coordinate 3,000,293 of JARHVA010001120.1, forward strand.
GTGTCTACATTCCCCCCCCCCCCACCCCCGCCTTTAATCTAGTAATGAAATTGGTAGTTTAAAGGAAAAAGAATGCATACCTAGGTGTGAATAACACACCTTGTCTTTGCATGAGTTCCAATTGAGTGATTTGATAGTGATTTAACTATAACCAGGACAATGTTATAGTAAATAATCAATGCATATAATTTTGAATTGAAATTTTTTGAAATGCTGAAAAGGAAAGAGAGCAAAGTTAGGAGTACACTTTTGTAGTGTTGCAACCATCTTGCCTTTCAGTAATTTTATTTGAAGAGATGATTTATTATGAATATTTATAGTTGAGATTAGGATAATAATAAAAATTATAATTACAAATATATATAAATATTGGAGGGAAAATTTCTCCCAACCTTGGAGAAAAGGTGAGTTTCCATCTGACATTTAAGATTAACTCAACCATGAAACCTAATCATACTTATAACCTGGTGAGCATGAGTTGATCCAAGTAAACCCACACTATAAATCTAGTGATTTTAGATGATGTAATCAATTCTAACCTATAAAATTTTAAATATTGAGTGATTTAATCACCTCAACCATACCAAAATTGAACCAACTACTATAATAGATTGGCTCAATAATAGTTTGTAATAGTCCAACCTCATGAGCTAAAGTTTGTAGAAGTATTTTTAAATATGAAATTGATTTTGATTTTGAAATTTAGGTGCTATTTACATAATATTTTCACCTTATATATGTCCCATGATGAAACTTGGGTATAAAAATGTTATCAATGTATATAATTCTTCCACAAATGTGTATCTAAAGCATATAATTATGTAATTTGGCCAATTTTCAACTGTCTAAGTGTGGATAATATGTTTATAAAAAATTTACCCACTAAAATATGAAACTGAGAGTTGTTATAAATGTGGATAATAATTTTCCATAACATGCCCCCACTATATATCTAAATTTATGAACTATGAAAATGTGGAAGCCATGTCTCTATGACATGCCTACACTAATATGCCCCCGATTTTGAGATGAAGGGAAGTATAAATTGCTCATTACCTTACCTCAAAAGGATAATATAACCATATAATATATTTATCAACCATGTAACATATATGATAAACATGTATAGGTATATGTATCATTGAAGCACATAGAATATGATCATATCAAGCCCTAAGATGCATGATATAGATCATGGTAATGTAAAGATAGTAATAATACAAACTCAGTAAGTAATTAATCACACACACAAGAGAACTTAAAAATAAATTAAAAGATGATGATTAAAGGAGACCTCAATTAAGGGGCATGTTAAAATGCCACACATCAAAGGGACACGAATTACTCAAATTCCCACAAAGCAAGGGATAACATATTCAAATGTCCATGCAACAAGCAATGACATATTTAAAATTTATAGTAAGAAAATAAAGGAATGAAGGATGTAAACATTATATCATATTCAAATTCTCAAAAATAAAGACAATACACTCAAAGAAGTGCATAAATTAAAAACATAAGAAAGAAACATAAACATAACATACTAACCCTTAGATATATGTGTTAGTAAAAAATATCGAGTACATAAAATATTAAGTACATTATGAAATATATAAGATTTAGTAGAGGCATGCGTAAATATATAATCTCAAACATGATAATTGAAAGTGATCAGAGAACCATATAACGTATTGTATCAAGATCAAAGAATCGAATGCCCCCAATATCATATGAAATGAGCAGAAGGAAGGCCCAACATCTATATGGTAATAAATAATATATTTTTTTATATCTATATCACACCTAAATGATGAGTGAAACATGTGTATATAAAAAATTACTAATATTCCATCTACCAACATGGAAACAACAACATAGATGCCAAAGATCGAATAGAACAAGTAAATACTAAAAATATTTTGGATTTTTTTAGTGTTTTTTTTGTATTTTTGGAATAAAACACATTAAAACCTTAAGTTATATCCTTTAAATTTTTTGAATCATGGTTATATAAATGTAAATGGTGTGTAACATGTTCCTCCTCATAATTTACATGTGCATTATAAGAACCAATGATATCATTTGGAATATCGATCAATTTTCTTTGAAGAGAAAAACATATACCTTATTGATTTTGGTCAATTTTAGATTCCATTTGATATAACCAAAGAGTGCCCAATGTAAATTCATATGGATAATTTTGTGGCATAACCCAAAACCTTGTTTAAATCACTTTAGGACCATAAGCAATTGGTATTGTTATGTTTCCCTAGTAGTATTTCCAACCTCCTTTGATTTGTAAGTCTTTTAGATTAAATCCAAGTTGTTGAAAACATCTTAAATTGCAATTAGTTTTTATTTGTATAATATCTATATGGATATGCAAAAAATAAGAACCACCCATGAATAATGTTATTGTTAAACTATTTTTGAATGTATGCTTTTTGGGTTGTTTAACTTAGGGTGTTTATCTAGAGTGTGGACCTTGGATTAGTCCCATATTAAGTAATTTTTGTAAATCTCCCATATAAAGGTTAGGTACACCAAATTTTTATTCATAATGTTTATTTGGTAATTCATCTCCTTATTTTGTGTGTCATATGAAAATTTTATATTTGGAAAGAGTAATGTTGAGGTTACTTGGATGAACAAGTATGAATGAATATTATCTATGCACATTCACATTTTAAATAGGTAAACGACTCATATTTTTTATGAAATGCTATTTCATTGAGTGGGGAAATAATTGAAGGTCTAAATGCTAACTCACATGAGGTGTTTTTGAATTGAATAGCATAATATTTAAGGGATTCATTATTTTATTGTTTAAAATCATGAAAACATTATAATGTATGTTTTTACACCTTGTGGATACTGAAAGCCATAAATAAAGCATATTATAATTGTGAAAATATATTTAAGGAACCTTTTGGTAGGCTATATAACCAAGTGTGATCTTCATCAGAAATGCTCATATGGAATACATTTAGAAATAAATTATTATCTTGGAACATTAGGAGAAATTCTCACCTTATGTTTTTAATTCTTATTTATTCTTAGTGACTTAATATTACTTAGTAAAGATGCTATGATGTCTTGATTAACCTTTCAAAAAAATTCAATGTCAAATGAAATCATCACCCTTGATAAGGAGGATATTATTTGGGAATGTAATAATTATATGGGAATGAATTACTTTACTTACAAGAATATCCTACTTGTGACTAGTTTGTAAATACTCCATGATATATTTATAGAGTTGATGAAAATTGTCATGATTAAATGGAGGAACATTTTTACAATGTGTGACCAATTTTGGTGTATAAGTTAAAGGTAAAGGTTTTATATATTCCTTAAGAGGGAAAAACTCATATCTTGAAATGGTAAAAGTATGGAACTGATTAAAAGGATGGAAATTATCACCATTCAAATATTTGAGATTATATGCTTTGGCACTTGGAAGTATACAATAGTAATCCATTTTACCTCTTTTTTGGTAGGAAGTTAGAAAATTTAATATTCATAGTCATCAAAGTAATCAATATTATACATTATTAGGGAGAGAAAGAAACCAAAAATTAGGGAAAAATAGGTGATAAATGTCTAATATAGAATTTTCCATAAATTTTAGGCTCACCAAATGTTGGAATTAAGAGGCTCCTTGAGATACTTGATGTAAGTCCTTATGTTGCTAAAGTTAATTGTTGTCATGGTGGGACTAGAGTTAAAAGGTGGGATCACATATGGGTTAGTTTGGTAACCACTATAAGGGATAATATAAGATTAATAATACAAGGTGGAATAAAATATAAAATAGTTATCTGACTAAATGGATTTGGAATACATATGAAAGTAAGGAGGAAGGTTATTATATGTGGGAGGTGTGGTAGTTTGTTGTAGTAGGGTGTATGTGCTTATTTGTGGTGGATTTAATGTGGTTTGAATTTAACTCAATTTTATGTAAGTTATGATATAAATTATATGTGGAGGGGGAGTATACATGGGAGACATGTATCTTAAAGGTGTAAATAAAGGTAGATTAATAGATACCATGCCATTTTACAAAGGTGGAGAATAAGTGTATATGATCCCCATTGGGTTTTGAATAAGAGACTGATAGGATGGATGGACCTTAGAATAATCTTGGTTTGGGACCCAATGATTAAGGATATCCCCAAAGGGTTGGTGAGAGACATGGTTTCATGGAAGCACATGCTCTTGTTGTGGCAAAAACATGTAAACTTGCTTTTATTATGTTTTATGATTTGTCACATAGATGAGATAAGGATATGGATGGGATATTCTAAGATAATTTAGGCCCATCACTTTACCTAGAGTTTTTGGGTTGTTCTCCAAGCCCTGAATATGACTCACTAGGGTTTTGATGAGTTAGGTTGGTATAGTGTTGGTGATAGGACCAAGAGCCTTTTATACATGAGGATAGAGGCTTGATATGGGTTAGTGTGAAGAGGTTGGTTTGGGTTGGGATCCCAAAGGGTAGTGGTTATTGTTTGTATTAGTGGGCTGAAAGTGTCATAACTCCTACTAGGAGGATAATTGACCACTTGTATATGATTAATTTTGTCTTCCAAGTGGTAGATCCTTCCTAGGCAATGATTATATTTAACCATGATTTATATGTCTAATATTTATAAGATAATTGATGGCCTAGTGTCCATGAAATTAGTGACCTTACCTCCTTTCATGAGGGTCATGGCATTGGGGTTAGGGTGGTTGCTTATAGTTTTAAATAAGTCTCATATTTCCTAGATGGAAACCTCACTCTTGGTTTGGGTATTAGGATAAGAGTAATAATATAATTGGTAGTATATTTGGTGTTAAATGTCATTTTATTCTAAATCATTAATGATTTTTCATTACGGTTAAGTTTTATTATCTTATAGCCCTCTCAGTCAAGATATTTTCCCATATCCTATCTAAACATATTCTAGGGGTAAATGAATACCAATAAAATAAATGGAAGGATGAGGGAAAAAATATAAGGGAGGAAAGATAAGATGAATAAAAATTCAAAGGATATAATTTCTTCAAGTCAAGTTCACCAATTTGTGTACTCATGAATAACACATGTTAAACTGTGCACTCAACTCCCTAGGGTGAGGGTAAGGAAACTAACGTAATGGATGGGCTATGGATTGGGTAGGTTTTTAGGAAATATGGGATTTGTAATGGGTAGTGTAAATGGGTTCTCATGATAGAAAAAAAAGACCTCAGTAGTGTCATGGTACTCATTAAGAGCATCAAGTTATGCAAAAAAAAAGCTCCATGGCCCTTTAGTTTTTGGGATAAGAAGAAGGCAAAGCTATTGGTTAATGATCAGACTAGGGAAATGGGGGAGATTAGGATAAGTTACTCATGGGAAGAGATTTAATCTATTGAGTTGGATATTACCATTCAATGTCATCCAAAAATGTGAATGATATAAGAGGAGGCTAGACCTAATGAGAAGGAGGTGAGAATGGGAAACTAGGCTTGGCTAACATTGTAGTGATGACTCTATTCTGAGGAAGGACATTTATGGGTGTATTGGGGATTTTTATTGTTCTTATAAAGTGTTTAGAGAGTATACAATGAGATAAGGGATCAAGTTATAATGAAATATCTCTCTCCTAAGATCATTATTAGTATTATATTGAATGCCAACATTGGGTTCAGGTTCTCTAACCCTGGGGAAAAGACCTCTAACAAGACTGAGTGTTTTGGGAAGTGTCATCAAAGATGGATAAGGTAATGTGTAATAATATGAGCCTATATATAGATTATGTAAAGACTTATGTTTTTGTAAGCATGGTTTGTATATACACATAATATTTTCAACTATTATCATATAATGATGCTTTACATCTTGCAAGAACCTATTGAGACTCAATCTCTCTGAGTGCATGCCTTAAAGGGTGCACTAGGAAAGGGGTGGGAAGACTATTAGTGATTTTTAGAGTTTTTATCCCTTATTTACACATTATTACCAATCTAACCAGCTCTTAAAACCATTTCCTAAGCTATTACTCCTACTTTGTACACTCCTCCAATCTTTTCTACTTTCCATCCCTTTTATCCCTACCCTAATTCCCTTTTTTTAGTTGGCTATACTAGGTTGATTGCATCAACCCTATACAGTTTTGGGTGATTTTCACTTAGGAACTAGTTTGGCTCTTGGTCAATCTAGCTCATGTCCTAGTGAATAATTATCCAAAATTTTGCTAGGTTGACTAGGTTGACCTTATTGGTTGATATTTTTGGAAGGGTTTAGCATCAAATAAGCCTATATATACAGGATCATTTCATCATTATTTCATATAAAATCAAGAGTGATTATTCTCTTGCACTTATTTATATTATGCTCTTCCACCATTCTACTTGAGGAGTTTTAGCTTAGGGTTTCTACTTGGAGAATCTAGTCTTTTGGATAAGTCTTTTATGCTTTGACATTTAATAGTGATCCTTACAAACCACAACAACCTCTTGTGAAGCCTCTTTGGCTAAGGTAGAGATTGAGTCTCGATGGGTTTATCATTTAGGTAAGTATTCTCTAATTTTTTTCCTCTCTTTAGTAGATAAAAGTATCATAAGTATTTGCTTCAAATAATATTACTCTTCATATTCCATGTATTAGGGTCTTGCTCATACATAACTTAATTGAGATTCTCTTATACATGTTTTTATTATTTACTAACCCATCATGTTATGCCACAAGATTTGGTGAGCACTAGATTATATTTACTTTACTTGTTATTAGTTTAGGTGAAATATCAAAATATAGGACTCCCTTAGGGCTATTGCATGATTGTGACTGACTGGAGGGTTTGGAACCTTCCCTAACATGGTGTATTATGGTAAGAGATCCCCTAATCAGGTTTAGTGGATCCTTATATTGGTCATGTTCCCACTTAACAAATGTGTCCCCAATAAGAAGTGTATGGTATGAATTATTTTATCTAAGTTAGGATATATTTATATACATGATGCATTTATGATTGCATACATTCTGGTGAACCTAATTTGAATCTAACCCTTAAAGGTTTTGCTTTAATTCATTATTTTATCATTTTATTTTTCATATATTTATGATGTTGGGTCAACTGTATCGACATAATATTAACTTCTTTTCATAGGTTTAACACATAGTCACATCAATATAAATATATTCTATCTATGCATGTTCCTCTTTAGGTATAGGATATTAGGTCGACCCAATCAATATAGTATATGTTATCAAGATTTTAGACATCCAATTCAACATATTAGGTTCACCTAGTTGATCATGTATACTTTTAGGCATCCATTTTAGCACACTAGGTCAACCTAATCGACCCTATACATTTTTACATTGTCAGCAATAGGTTTCTACAAAGCTAGGTTGACCCAGTTAACATAATTAGCAAGATTTACAAGTATTAATAAATTTTATTCAATATCCATCTCACTTCTCTACATTCTACAACCCACCAAGGTTACTTTCCATCCTTCTCTCACTTTCCTTGTAGTCCTATTTTTGATAGTTTATAGTCTTTAAAACTGAGACTGTACAATCAACTAAGTTAACCCTATTCATCTAGTTATGTATTCTATATTCTATTTAGAAAGCTAGATCAACTCTATCGATGTAGTTCATTTTTAGACATTTACTATCATAGTATATAGGTGACACTATCAACTCTATTCTATATTATTTACATGTACTATTGATTGAATCGACACTTTATTGTGTTTCAAAGTTATAATTAACCCTTATATGATAGTAATTATCTCACACTTTCATTTCTTATTTCTTGCATGCTTAGAATAGATCACATAATATAATTAGGTGGTATTTCAATATAATATTTATTTTTACTATTTTATATTTTATGCACACACTACCAAATCACAAAATCTTAAAACACATTTTAACAATTATCTACCCAAGCCCTACCTACTTGGAATTTATCACCAAGGGGGAAGATGACTTGGTTTTCTAGCCAAGTATAAACATGGGGTGTTAAGCACATAACACCTTTATCACTCTAATGTGTGAAGTGAGGGGATAGGGTCCAATACCAAGATGGTACCATTTCCAATATAGATCGATTTCAGCCCAAACTTTCTAAAACCATCCTTAGATTGCTTTCTAGTTCCTTGCTTATAACCAACTTCTTATCACATTTAAAATTACACTATAATAATTTACCAACATTCAAGTTGACCACTTAGTTAGCTTTTAATTTTGAATTTTACTACTTTCTCTTTGCTCAATTTTATGTTGTATTTCAAAAATTTGCATTAGCTAACATTGGTGCAAGGTTTTTCACTATGTGCCTCAATTAGATCAAGCTCATTGACCCAATTGATTATGTATTTATTTTCATTTCTCTATTTCCTAAATTACTTGCAAAATTATTCTTATTTTAATACACAATCATTCCTATTGACACAGTCTCTTATAGGCCATCTATTTCCCACTACTTACTATACTAGGTTAACCCTATCGACTCTTTATAATTTCTAGCCCCTATTTTTTATACTAGATCTCCCCTATTGACTTTGTACAATTTTTTGACCTTATTTTCTATACTAGGTCAACCCAATCGACTCTGTACCTTTTTTTTTGCTTTCCATGTCTACCAACTTAGTTATTTATTTCTCTTTCTTGATATTTTTTTCATTTCCTTAAGCATCATATCTCCTAAAAAAATCTTCTTGGACAACATGAATCCATATAGACACTACATGGGGTTTACTTTACTTCTTATTCTTTCCTATCTTTTATTCCTCCTTTTAGCTTGTGGGGCATCTTACGATGCCTAACCACACATTAATATATCCTTTGGAACATCTTCCAATGCCCACCCACATATTATTTTAGACTTTGGGGCATCTTGTGATGCACATCCCTAAATCTATTTATTCTTTGGGTCATCTTGTGATGCCCACTCTTATTTTGCCTAACATGCTACCAAACTAATTCAACTTCAAGAAACCTTTCGAGACACAAGCTTGTCTCTCACATGATCATCCTTGATATAGACATTAGTTTATGATCCTTTCCTTATTTTCAAAACTTTTTATATGTCATCTATCTAACACTTTTTGTAGGTTACTTGCATGGGTCTCTCCCTCTACAACAGTTCTTTCTTTTCATAAACCTTTATTCATTCCTTTTTGGTATTTTGATTTCCACTTTCTCTTATGAGTTAAATTATAAAACTATGGATAGGACTTGGTCTTCCTCATGATGTACCATAGTCTTCTTTATTTTAATATTCTTTTTACACACTTTTTGGCACCCCTTGGGTTTCTCTTTTTGTGAGTTGCATTGTAAAACCATGGATAAGACCCGATCTTCCTCACAAAATACCATATTTTTCTTCTTATTTATTTTTCAAATGCATTTTTTCACCCTCATGGGTTTCTCTTTTATGATTTTTATTGTAAGGACATGGATAGGACCTGACCTTCCTCATAAAATTACCATCTTATCATTCATTTTTAAAAATGTGTTTTTTTCCTTATTTTCAGCTTTATCTTTTGCTTCGTTTAATAGATGGAATTTTCACAACAATATATGTTAGCATATTTTCCTCCATTTACCTCATTATTATAATAAATAATCACACTTTAGTATCATTGAATCCCTTTTTTTCCCTTTGCCACATTGTTTGTGATTTGAAGTAATTCAAATTGTTCTATGTGTCATTCCTCTTGATTTCCTTTCCTTTCACTCCACATTGGTTAAAATAAAGTTGAATTCAAGATAGCACTTTTATTTCACCTAGATTTATGATACTCTTAGACACAATGCTCTCTAAATTTCTCCCTCTCAAAAACCAAGTCCCAAGTTTTTAAATGAAAGTCATCTTTAACACTAATGTTTGGTTTACCAAATCCATATGGAGGAGGAACAAGAAAAGGCCACATTAAAAAAGTTAAAAGCCAAATCATTTAAAACATACAAAAATGATATACAAAAGGAAACATATAAATATAAAGAGATAATATCACATAAAAATACATGATTACAATCACATCTCTTATCTCTAATCGAATCTCAAACTCCATAGTTGGCCTCACATAGAGCTGAGGTCCATTGGGGTGCGGTAGGCCAATAGATTGGAATAGGATAATTCAATAAACTTTATGGTGCTACCTAATTTTTGATGCAAGTACCCAATTTTTTTAATATATTTATAGATTTATAAGGGGTCCTAAATAATGGGGAACATGTTGTGGGAAGGCAGGTCCATTTTAATTCTCATTAATATAGCCTTCATGGGATAATCTATACACTGCATTTGTTGACCTAAGACTTATGTGGCTAAGAGAAGTTCTTCATATTCCTTAAGGTTAAAATTCATCTTATTTTGAAAAACCTAAATTTATTTCTTTTTCTATGATAAAGGGTTATTATACCTTGGATTTTCATTCATTCTCCTCTCCACCCATTTCATTTCCCCTCTTGATAGATAAATTATGTTTCCAAATCTACTTTATATTTTTATTTGTTTCCTTCTTCTTCAAATCTTAAAAACATGATATAATTACTTTTTTTCAATTTTATATATCCTTAGAAGTGAAACAACATGTTTGAATAACTATGGATTACTTTCTTTATACCATATAACTACGTTCCTAGACTTGTTTTGATTCCTTTTACCATTTATCATTTGTTGTACTACCCTTCTGTTATGGGCACTTAAGTTATTACATTTTTCCATTATTTCATGAGGTTATATTGTGAATTCTCACTCAATAATGTTATTTTCCATTTTTATGCACCTTTTTCTATTGTTGTGTGAGATAAGGATTATTACCGCTTACTCACCAATGTTGTTTTACCATTTTGTTATTATTTTCACATCACTATTTGATTACCATCCTTTTTGAAATGTATATTTAGTTTTACTTAGTTTTCATTTCTTACTTAAGGTTTACTTGTTTGGGTTTTTTAGTCTTTAGTAGCCTTGGATTTTCAGCTACTTGATTTACTCTTGTTTTTGACTTGGTCATTTTGTCTAACATAGCACTTGTCACCCTAGCTTACCAAATTTATAAGTATGTCCTATCCTCATAGCACCAATTATCTTGTATTTTCTAATTCTTTTAATTTTTTTCTCTTTAGTTTTGTATTCTTGGGTTTGTCAAAAGTAGTATTTGTACCCTACACAATAAAAACTAACAACACAATAAATAACCATCTAATGATAAAGGTAAGTCAAGGTACACATCACATTTAATTTTTATTTATTTACTTTTTTGTCATTTACTTTAAGTTATTTTATGCTTTAAAATATTTCAACTTTTTTTAGCATCAGTGTTATGTGTTCTTAGTTCTTTCTCAAAGCATCATCCCCTATTATACATTAGTGACATGTGATGAGCTTTAAATATGACATATGTATACACATAATATTTTCAAATTCTATTAAATAATAATGCTTTACATATTGAAATAATCTATAGAGACTCAATATATTTGAGTGCATGACTTAAAGAGTATGCCAATAAAGGGGTGGGTAGACCATTGGTGCTTCATAGGATTATTATCCCTTATTTCCACATTATTATCAGTCCAACTAGCTCTTAAAACCATTCCCTAAGATATTACTCCTCATTTTCATACTCCTCTAGTCTTTTTCACATTCCATCCCTCTTTTCCTCACCTTAAGTCCCTTTTATTAGTCAACTATAATAGGTTGATCAAGTTGACCCTATACAATTTTGGATGATTTTCACTTAGGAACTAGTTTGGCTCTTAGCTGACCTAGCTCATGACATAGTGAATAACTATTCAAAATTATGCTAGATCGATTGGGTTGACCTTATCATCCAAGATTTTTTGAAGTGTTTAGGGTCAAATATAACTATATATACAATATAATTTCATCATTATTTCATATGTAGTCATGAGTTTTTATTTAATTATGCTTCTTTACAATTTACTCTTCCACCATTCTACTTGAGGAGTCTTAGCATAAGGTTTCTACTTGGATAATATAGTCTTATGGATAAGTATTAGATGCTTTAAACTTTATTAGTGATCCTTACAAATCACAAAAACCTCTTACAAAGACCCTTTAGCCAAGGGAGAGATTGAGTCTCAATTTATTCATCATTCAGTTAAGTATTATCTAACTTTGCTCCTATCTTTATTAGATAGAAGTGGTATAAGTATTATATTCAAGTAATATTACTCTTCATATTCCATGTATTAGGGTCTTATAAATATATTTATTAAGATTCTCTTATACATGTTATGATTGTTTACTAACCCCTCATGTTGTGCCACAAGCTTTGGTGAGCACCAGATTAGATTTACTTTACTTATTATTAATTTAAAGTGAAATATAAAAACAAATGACTCACTTAGGGTTATTTCATGATTGTTCTTGACTACAGGATTTGGAACCCTCCCTAGTATGGTGTATTGTAGTAACAGATCCACTAATCAGGTCTAGCGGATCCCCATATTGGTCATGTTCCCACTTAAAAAATGTGTCCCCAATTAGAAGTGTATGGTATGATCTATATTCTCTTAGTTAGGATTGATTTATAAATATGATGCATTTATGATTGAATATAGTTTTTTTTTTATTTTTGGCTTGTATGGCTAGACAAGGCTTTTGGTAATGTTTTTTTTGCTTTTGACTTGGAAGTAAAATACTTGCTTATTGAAATTTAAATGCTAAAAGTAAAGAAATAAAAAAAATTAAAATGAATGGAATAAAATTTATTTTTTATCCTTTTCCAATTATTTTATAATTCGTGCAAAGAGAGAGGAAGATATTTATCCTCTTATACAAGATGATGAATTTTTCTATCTTCGTCTAAATGCAATCTAAGTACATGTGTGTGTGTGTGTGTGTGTGTGTGTGTGTGTGTGTGTGTGTGTGTGTGTGTGTGTGTGTGTGTGTGTGTGTGTGTTTTGTGGGGATGAATCTAACATGAATTATGTTTCTATATATGCAAAAAAAACAAGAAATAATCTATTCCAAAATAACAAATCTCTAATACTTTTACAATTTTCTCACAAACCAACAAATTAAGCTAGCTCTCCAACTTTCCTAGTTATTGCATGTAAGATTTAAACGATTTGTTTAAAAAGAAGCATGAAATATAAATTCTGATTTTTATATTGATTTAAATAATAAAAATTATAAAATATATCTAAAATAATGAGAAATAAAAAATATGAATGCCTCTTATTTACCTAGAGTTTGTCTAGGGTTTTATTCCTTGCTAATTGATTATTTTGAGAGCAGTTAATTTTGTTTTGAATCAGAATAATTAATGTTGTGTTGGCTGAAAGTGTATGAAATAATTCATAAAATATTCCTAAATTTTTATTTCAATATTTTATGCTAATGAGAGTATATATACTGAAAGGAATGCAAAATAAAGAATCTATCTACTGCTTTTTTTAGCAAAGACATGTAAAGAAAAAGAGTCTTTCTCCTATAAAGTTTATCCTTTTGTTTTAAAATGAATATTTAAGTATATATATATATATATTCTATTTTAATAAAATAAATAATTCTAAGCAAAGAACCTCCAAACTAATCTTGATGTATATCAACAAAAAGAAAGGATTTTATAGTACTATGGTCCTCAGTATGTTGGCTTCTTTTGCTCAAATGAAGATGTCAAGAAATATATAAAAAAATAGGATGAATAGATAACTGTCAAAAATTTGAGGAGAATATAAGAGACATAACTCCAAGCAAGGAACAACTAACTGTGGTTGGTTGAAGACACCATTTGCAAGGACCATGTTATAAGAATAATGGCTCTCCCTATCTAAAACTGCGTAGTTGAACACAAAATAAATCAAAGAAAAGATCCAAAGTAATTATATCAGGTTGTTAATGTAAACGATTCAAAAATTTGAAACTCAATGTAAAATTTTGGATCGAAAATCAAGCCAAAATCAATTTACTTGTACAAGAGCAATGGAGTTTACATGAAGGAGTTTAGCTAAGTTCAATTTGGAGTTGCATTTGGGAGGGACTAAAATTGATTGAAATAGAAGAGGGAGTGAGTTGGGATTAATTGGAGGAAAATTTAGTATGGAAAAACAAATAATCATGATGAAAACAATGTAAAATCCATCAAGGAATGATTCATGGGAGATAAATTTGGAAGATAAAACAATGGTGATAGAATTTCCCCTATTTGTAGGGGTGGTTACATAACCACTATCTATGAGAATTAAAATTCCAATATATATCATGTAACCAACCCTATTTTAATAATAAACTACTCTATCATGATGAAACTACCATGGAAATTTATATAACTATTGCGACGAACCCGTTACCAAGGCTACAGTTTTGTAACCACATAAGGAGATTCTATGACCTAGGGGTAAATTTTGTCACCAATTAGAAAGGGGTGAAAAAAAGTTGAGGGAAGCTACATGGGCCAATAAAAATTGGTTTTTGGGAAACTTAAGAGAGAGGGAAGCAAAAGAGGAAAAAAATTTAGAGAGTTTCCATTTGAGCATCATTAGGAGGTCCCTATATCATCATCAAATTTGTCATATCAATAATATTGCACTGTGGAAATATTGGGTGCATACATATTTCCCCTATGGGAGGATGATTTTTCATGGATAGAAAATGGTGTAGTCTTGAGAAATGGTGTATGGAATGGAAATAGCAAGTTATAATTACATACCTTACCTTGGTGGTCTAGAAAAGCCAATAGAGACTATGTATAACCTACAAGAAAAAATGAGAATCAAGTGTGGTATGATGAGAAAAAAAAAATAGACTATGCAATAAAAATATGGAAAAGAATACATACCATTTATGCAAGTAAAAACATGCTACCTAAACCATATTATTGAGGGATTAAATTTGGAACCAAATGACCAAGAACATTTAAAACTAGAAATATGCTATGAAAGATAGAAAAGTTGTTAGAATGTTAATTTTAGAATGTGGGTTATAAAATTTTACAAGAATACAATTTTTAAATTTATAAATATACATAAAATATTAAAATATGCCAAAATTGTAAATTTTTAAAACTAAAATGTCTAGTTTGGTGCCTAATATATTTAAAAACTTGTCAAAAACTAATTTATTTGAGTCAATTATTTTTGAAATTTCTTGAGCTCTGGATTTCCTATGACCATTTCAAGTGATAAATAAATAAATGAAAAGAGGAAAATGAGAGGATGGAAAATCTAGTAGAAAGAGGAGTTGTGGGGTATTATGAGGGAATTTTTATACCCCTTTTCTCTATGCCTTAATTTTGTAACTTTTGATAAATTATTATTATAAATCTAATCAATTTAAAAAAAAATGTTTTAAAATGTTTTTATGGGAGTCTATCTTAGGAAAATGTATTTTTTTGATATTTTTGTTACAATATAGGGGTTTTATAAGGCACACATCCTTCAATAAAAAATACCACTCGAGGACAAAATAGTCACCATTTACAAGCAAATGGTTTTGTAACTTTCACTATGGCTCCAAAAATATAACTTTATATAGGTGGGTGGTTGCATAACCACTCTTGAAGGTGGTTATGAAATTTATTGAGGTAGTTATAAAACCACCTATAGTGGTTACATAACTATTTCCCAAGGTGGTTATGTAATCGTCATGGTAGTTGTGTAACCATCGCATGCAAAAAGTGGCAATTTTGCTCACTAGAACTAGACTCCAAAACTTGAAATTTTTATTATTTTGATAAGTAGAGTTAGATTTTAGGCTAACGTATGGTCTTTCCTTTGTTTCAATGACTTTACATATAATAGAGTAGAGCTCAAGAGTATGAGTGGTTACCTCAAGTCTTAGATATTTCGACAGTCGATGAGTTGGCCATCCTTAATCATGTTAGGATTATACATATTGCATAGATAGAGATCATTTTGACCTATATCTAACTAATTTATGATATTTTGACCTATTTTAACCCTAATTAAAACATTTTTATGTTCCCATAATCCCTAAGAGAATGGATGAGCACTAGTGTTGATGTATACTAGATCATAGGCCTTTCCACAACAGGTAAATTTTTATCTATTCAAGGTATTGATAGAAGCTACAAGGCACAAATTTGGGTAGAGAATTTTGGAGACACCAATGCACCTAATGTGGGTGAAAAGTGTGGCATGAGGATTTCTCAATTTGAGGGATCAAGGATCCCTAATCTGAGTAAGGCCATTATTGGCATCCTTGCCTCTTATCTAGTGGGAGATAAGGGTACTGATAGGTTGGTATTCAGTTAATTAATAATTATATGACACATTGAGGAGAGAGGAACATGTTACTTATAGATCCAAGAGCTACTATCTTAGAAATATAAGTATCTCTATTATGTGGCCCATCTAGGATCCCTTTTAATCAACCACATGATAGTCATTAAGGGTTAGATTTATGAGTGGATTAACCTTTATTAGAGAGGGTACCCATTAGAAAACCTAAGGATATTAGGGATACTAGATTGATAAACATGGTTCCATTCCATTATTTTTTAGGAATAGTGGGGACTTTGATAGTGGTTGACCTGATCAACTTTCCCTAGTAGGACATGGTTGGACAAAGGGCCAATGAGGAGGCTTATCGTGTAGTAACTTATGCTACTTAGGTTTAAGATCAATTATCATAGGTGGAGGTAGATATTATAGATAGGGTACCCTATATATTCAATATATCTATCCTATGTGGGAAACCTTCCAATTCTTGGGTTTTCCCATATGGGTATATGAGAGGTGATAAAAATGAGATTAGGATGATTGGTGTTGCACTCGCTTATGAGAGGGGTGCCTATCACCTGACCCATTTAGTTGAGAGTAGTATAGGGACCTCCCCAATTTATAGTTAAGGGAGGAGGAGGATAGGGTGTAGTAGGCAATAATAAATGGGCCTACCACCACCACTACCACAACCACATTAGTAGGACCCTACTTAAGAGGACCTTGCATAGTAACAGCACCAAAAAGATGGAGACAATGAGGCTTTAGAGTATGTTAAGATGGAGGATAACATAGATATTGATGATGATGAGGTCATGAAGGATGATTATAACTCTGATTGGTATGAGGGACAGACAAGGAAAATTTTGATTTATATATTTTTATTTATAGCCTATACTTTGATTTTTAGTTGGTTAGCTGATTTTACATGTGTTGGATTTTTATATCGATTGGATTTGACATTGATTTTGTATTATATGATTATAAATATTGTGTGGATATAATTATATGATCATGTCCATCCTTATCAACCTTTTCCAATTGATCATTGGCTAGAATAGAGACCAACTCTTAGTTCCTGGACTCCCTACAAGGATTGGTTAGCACATAAATGTCTTAAATCTAGTGTATCATGCATTTATGATGGTGAGAATGGTGAGGATAAAAACAATACCTTATTGGTTAGAGTGAGGAGAGTAGAGGTCCTAGTGGACATGATAGTGGGTGAAGGAGGAAGTGGATCCTCCATCCATGAGATAGGGAGGAAAAAATTTAGAGGGGGTAATCAATAGGGGTCACCATATTGGACTTTAGATTGAAGATATTGAGGTAGCCTCTGAGGGAATCATTATGAGGAAATGCCACCAAAGTGATTTCCCAATATTACTCTACATTATGACCTTCTCAGAGGAGGATAGGCTCCTGAGACTTGTTATAGATATTTTTTACAATAACATTATATATGTTGATTATTTTTTAGATGCCTTGAGGAAAATTATCCCCCAACAAAGGATATTGTATTATACGTTCTTTTTATACAAACTCAATAGTTAATATGATATATATAGAGATGTCTGAGGCTTCTCTTAGTGACTTGTCATTCATGTGTTAGGGATTTAGGTTACTTATTTTTATTTTCAATTTATGCACACTAGATGGATATTCATGTGATGATGTATGCATATCTCTTTAAATTTTATATGATGTTATGGTAAATTATTATATATGTGTGGGAACATAATTTATGCAAATGTGCAAACATTTGTTTTGTAGGTGACTACCCAATAGTTTTATTGACATAACATACAAAATTTAATTTGCAAAAAGGAATAAAAGGAGAGTAGGATAAATGTGAGGTGATAAATAATGAAAACCATATAAAAAAAAGTTTTAGGGAAAAATAAGATGACCTAGTCCTTACAAGAAAAGGGGAAAATGTACTTCTTTCTATACTTACAAAACACTAACTTTATTAGTTTCATCTATAGATAACTAGTCTCGATGGAATCAGTAAATGGGAAAAGGTTACCATTTTAAAACATAAGAATATAGGAAATATTTATAAAGATATTTCTATTTGGATACTCTTTTGTTTGATATTATTTTTGCATTTGACTTTTAATTCTTTTTATGACCCCCTACACCTAGTGTCATGTGACCAGGAAGACACATGGGTTCATCACCAAAGGATATATATGCGATTAAGGGTACCTCTCCTCAATGATAACCCCATACAAATATTATGCAATGGCTCAACACCAAAGGTTAACAAGAGACAAGAGATGTGAAATTTGACTTTTATATTTGCACAAGCTTTTGATCTTTACATAGGTGTCTAGTTTTCTTATTTATGATGCCTTTACCCCTAAATATTGAACCCATTCAACTATTAATATGTAATGGATTATCATTGAGGACCAAGACACATAAATAAAGCCACATATTTTTAAGAATGAAATTTTTATACTTTATAAGGCTTCATAAAAGGAGAATCTATCATGGACAAGGATCTATACTAGATCATAGGCTAGCATTTTATAAGATATGTAAGAATGTGTCTTTTCATAATAACTAAGGAATGAACCAATGTAATATTAAATTTAAGAACATTTTCCATGGGGTAAAATGGTAGTGTGAGAATGAAATGATGTGATATGTCATATTCTAATTTTTTTTATGCTATGTACACTAACAACCAAATACTCACTAAACAACACATATGATATACAAATAAACATGTAAACTATGAAAATGCAATGCAAATGAGAAAAATGGGATATGCAAGTACTAGATATAAATATTTTTTAGGTGCAAAGACTTCATAGATACACAGAAATCCTTGTCCTCTAGAGTGCATAACTGATAAGCTCTATTTTTGAAAATTTTTGTCACTAAGTAGGGGCCTAACCAGTTAGGTATAAAATTTCAACACCCTCTTTTCGTATTATCAATCTGAATATCAAGCCTAAGTATAAGTTATACTACATGGATTTGGCACTCATAAATGCTTTTGTATATTATTTTCTAATATGATCAACATAAGTGATGTTATTATTTATGGCAGTAATCTAACATTCATTTATAACTTCTAATTCTACTAACTATGCCTCTTTATACTCTTTGTGGTCAAGAAGGCCTTGTAGGGAAACATGAAGGCTAGGTATTTCCATTTTAAGGGTAGAATAAATTTATATCTAAACACAAGTGAGTATTAAGCTCCCCCCATGGGTGTATTAATAGTTTTTATGTAAGCCTTCAATGTTGGATAGAGTTGTAAGTGCCAATCTCATTTAGAATCCCTAACAATTTTGACTAAAATTAACTTCAAGGTTTTGTTAGTGGCTTCAGCCTTACCATTGTCCTATGGGTAGTATAAGGAGGTTGAGTGGTGTGATATAGAAAAAATATTACATAGCTCATGAATTTTAGGGTTTTTAAAAAGGGACCCATTGTCAATAATGATCACATGAGGGACCCCATATGTGTAAAATATTTAGTTTAGGATCATTTTTTTGATGAATTCACCTATAATAGTTATTAATGTCATAGCCTCCACCCAATTTTTAAAATATTCAATCACTATGATAATGAATTAATGACCAGTCAAAGAATAAAGGGATAAATTACCTACTAAATCCAAACCCCAAATGAAAAAGGGTCATAGAGTGATAATGAGATGTAATGCCCTAGTAGAAATATATATCTCATATGAAAAATATTGACATTTCTCACATTTGCATACATATTTAATGACATTATGGTCTAAAGTGGGCCAAAAATATCCCATCTTGTGATTTTTTTGAGCAATCACATGGATACCAAAATGTCCACCATACACACCATTATGGTAATGAAAGAGAACTCTTTCTAATTCCTTTTCCTCAACACATTATAACAACATGCTATCAAAATCCTTATGATAAAGGACCATATCTAGAATAATTTACTTGGATGTGATGACATAAAAATGTATCTTATATTGTTATTTGGCTTTCGAGATATGTGTTGTCTATTAAGTAATTGATGATATCATTATACCAAGGGAAGGACATAATAGCTAATTTATCTATGTAGTAGATCAACTCATCAATAAATTTGGCATTGAAAAGTTAATTAAATTCCAAGGGATAACTAAATAACTAATTATCAATGATCTATCCCTTGATATAATGTTAATTGACATAAGTTAAATCAAACTCACTTAGGAATGTGATGAAGCTCCTAGCCTTCCTAGAGAGAGCTCATTAGGTTAGAAAAATACATAAAGATTGAGACCTTATGAGAACCCTTATTTCTTGATTGAGTATATAGTGTCACAATCATTTGGTTACAAACACTATATCTAAGAATTACTTTATTGCTTTCATGTATCACATCTCATAATTGACAAGGGTGTTGTTAATGAAATAAATGGTGCATTCTTTACTAGTATCATCCTTCTAAGACACCATGTAGGAAAAGGACACCTAAATTGATCTAATGTAAAGTATCAAGGGCTTATTTTATTTAGGTGCCATGAGTGTGAAGGAGACACAAGAAAGTGTTTTACTAATTTAAATGCCTCTTGACAATCATCTATCCAAGTTAAGCCACTTGTATTTTTAAGTGGTTTGTTGACAGGATGAATGATATAAAAGACATCATGAATAAACTATAAAATGGCTCCCATAATACCTAGGAATGTTTTGATGCTTGATTCATCTATGGGAGGGATAATTTTAAATATTAATCAAATCTTATTAGGGTCAATATCAATCCCATGCTAGGAGATGATATACCCCATGAGTTTTCCATCAATGACTCCAAACACACATTTTTATAGGTTAAGAGTAATACCATACTTGATTAAGTGATCTAAGATGGTGTGTAACACCTATAATTGGTCTTCTCATTGTCTCACTTACCATTGAAGATCATTTACATAGACCTCTACTATCTTGTGAATAATCTCATGGAATATGTGGGTCATAGCCACTTGATATGTTTCCCCTACTTTTTTGAGATCGAAGGTCACCATAACATAACATAAAATTCCACATGGATTAGTAAAGGAGGTATTGATTTGAGCCTCATAAAAAATGTGTATTTTATTGTATCCTCAAAAGACGTCCATGAGTGATAATAACACATATCCCATGGTAGTGTCAATAATGGTGTCAATGGATGGGAGAGGGAAGTCATCTTTTGGATAGGCTTTGTTGATATCTTAAAAGTCTATACATATCTTATTTTACCTTTATTTTTTAGGATAAGGATGATGTTGGACATCCACTTGGAATAGTCCACTAGCTTAATAAACTCAACTTTTAAAATTTTGATTGATTTACACCATGGGGCCTAGGATGGAGTGTAGGGGACAACTAAGTTTGGTTGTGTAGAGTGAATTCATAGTGAGTATTCAAAAGGAATAATCAAATAAATATTTAATGGATCAAAAGTATTAATTATAATAAATTTTAATTTTAATCATAAATGGAATAATAGGGAAAATAGAGTATAATGTCTATAGTGCATGTATACATAGTGGATGCATGAAACAAGATAACTATGTTACGACTATATATATGTCATTTATCTATCTATGCTGTTATTATTTTTGCTAGATGCATATGTTACATATTTAACATGCTCAATACAAGATTAGTATGAACTACTATACAACTACCAAAGAGGATGTTGATAGGCACATTGATATCTTATCAAATGTGGTGGTCAATAATAGTCTAAATAGTTAATGTCTAGGCTATCTTGAATGGTTCCCAATCCCATAATCCTCAATTGTTGTCTAACAAATAGTTGATCTGCATTTTAAATCATGTAATTAGAGTAAGATGACATGTGGTTATGTTGATGTGAGGCTTTAAGGATCATGTGAGTATGTTGATCAGCCTATGAGGAACACATGAATACAAGTTATGAGGTGTACATGATGTGATCTAAGATGACCATTGCACAAGAGTCTATGTTCGTAATGTTTTGAGAAAAATTGAGGAAAAAGAGTGTCATTGATTGTGTGAGAAGTGTGAGCTATTTATATTATAAAAAATTAGGAGTGTATTTGGCTACACAATGGATCATTAATCCTTTCTTGAAGAGCAATGGTCTCCATTAAGTTAGCATGAAACTAAGGAAACTACACTTGAAGTTATTGAGAAGTGTACCAATTATCTTAATCAATGTATTGCCTAATCTTAACCACTTAGAAAGGTTGATGTGTGATATAGTGGGTGAGTGTGTCTATCACTTTGATGATTTAGTCATTATCTACATGATACAAGTGTTTGAGATCTAAATTAGAATGATGTCATGTTAGTGTCGGTTCAAGAAGTGGTGGAGTGTAAAGCTTGAGAAGTTACACATTTAAAAATAGGTGTATGGCTAAGTATGGAGGTAGATGAAGAACAAAGACATTCTCAAAATCTATGTGCATTATGGTGTAAGGACCATAGCGTAGAGGCTTGATCTTTTGATGTGGACCTTGAAGCATTCCTTTGGAAGGTGCATCCAAAATTTATCACTAACTTAGAATACATGAGGTGTGTGATGTGCATCATGGTGTTCCTTGTACTTTGATTGTGTGCAAGAGAGGGTATGTTAAAATTGCTAATAAATAACTTAGAAGTGTCGTAAAAAAATTTAGGCTTTGTATACTTCCCATTTATGTGTGTAGGATTTAGTGATAGCTAGTGCATGGTAGGAGATGTCTAGAGTTTCTAAATTTTGAAACTGAAAACATGTCTAGAATGGACTATAATACAAATAGTTATGTAGGGTTTTACTTTAGTCATGTTAAATGTACAAGATATTGTCATCCCAAGTGTGAGCATGTGCATGTTTTTAAAATCATAAAAGATGAACAAGTGTGTGATTGAACACTTTGGTCTACTCATCTGTCTAGGGATGAAAATATATTGGCTGATCCAATTGCATACCCATCAATTCCCATAATCTTGCCAAAAATGACTTATAAAGTGTGAATCTTGATCAGAGATAATGATTGTTGGAAGCCCAATACGAACCCAAACATGTTTGAAGAAATATTATGTAGTACTAGTTGCATCAATATATTTATTGAAAATGAACATGATAGCCATCTTAGAAAACCCATCCACTACAACAATCGTAACATCATGATAACATCTTATTGCATGCAACCCAGTCATGAAATTAATGCTGATAGATTCTCATGGTTTGGATGGAAATAGTAGAGATGTGTAAATTCATAACTTCTTATTCATGGGCTTGGTGATGCATCAAGGAATGAAATACTTAATGTGGCATTACACACGTATTCACATGTACATATAATAGAAGTGTGACTGCAATATGGTTAGAGTCTTTGTCATACTGAATTGTCTTGAGGTCTTGGTATAATGCACCTCCAAGGTGATTCATTTATGAGGTGTACCATTAGGAACACAAAAATGTTTGAACTTGTATATAAGTTGGTTAGACAAGTATAACTCTTAAAGTTGTGTACCTTATTCTACACTGGTATACATTACTACAAAGAGCTCGTTAAATGAGTATATGGGTACCTAGTCTATGAAGTTTTGGTCACACATGTCCAACACTATCATGAGCATGTGAACTAATTATTATCTAAGGTAATATAATTATTGATCCTTCCCTTTCTTGTGCTTGATAATGAGATGAAACTATTATAGGTAAGTCATCCATTTCATGTGCCATGCATTCTATAACTTGGTCTGTGTCTATAGGAATTGAAGTGGCTTATGGTCTGAATGAAAAACTATCTTCTTAACCATAATGTAGTGTTCCCATTGATTTATTTCTTACATAATATCATATAATTATTTCTCATAGGTAGAGTAATTTTGCATCATGTCATTGAATTTATCTAAGTAGTATGAGATAAGATGTCCATGTTACATGATCACTACATCAAGTATGTAGGTAGATGAATTATTGTGAATTTTGAATGAATGTGTAATGTCTAACATTATGAGAATATGCACTATGTAGAGGCATTTATTGAGTGCCTCAAAATCACACTATTGCACATAAGTCCAATCTAACTTAGCTTTTACATGTGCTATCTAGCCAAGAGCCTAAGAGATGTATGAGAAACTAAATAAAAACCTATGGTAGAAGTTAGCAAGTCTAATAAAACTCATTAATTCTATGAGATTACATAGAGTAAGCCAATATTGGAACACTTTTATCTTATTTATATCTACATCGATGCTTGTGTGATCAATGGTGTATAGTAATAATTAGATCTATGTAATATTGAATAGACACTTTGTTAAGTTGGTTTTCAACTTATGTTGATGTAAGGTGTCATATACACATGAGATGTGCTCTAAGTAATCCTCCCAAGTCTTACTAAATATGAAAATGTCATCCAAGGAGATGATGATGAAGTGGTTGAGGAAAGGCTTGAGTAGATCATCAATCAAGCACATAAATATGACTGACACATTAGATAGATCAAAAGGCATGACCAATCATTCATACAATCTTTCTCATGTCTTCAATGTTATTTTCTAGACATCTTCAAGATATATTGGGACATAATGGTAGCCTAACTCCAAGTCAACCCTAGTGAAGTAGTTAGTGCCTTAGAGTTGGTCTAAAATGTTGTTAATGCATGGTAGTGGATATCGATACCATCATTTTTTTGAGCGCATGATAGTCTATACAAAGTCAGTAGGACCTATCCTTCTTAGGTGTGAGGAATACGAGACTCTCATAAGGTAAAGAGATAGGCCTAATATTTCCATAATTAATGATATCTTGTATCTTGCATTGTATTTTTTCATTCTCCCAAATTTATCTACAATACATGGGGCTATTCAAAATAGGATATCTAGGGACCAAATCAATGTGGTGTTGTACTGTGTAGTGTGTTGGAAGGCCTTTAGGCTTTATGAATATATCACCATGTTACTTCAGTAAATTGTCAAGTTATTGCTATTGTGACATTGTGTGAGTGTTGTGTACTACTAGTGTGTGCTTTATCATCTACAATGTAGATGTGTCATAAAGAACCATGAACAAAATGAACTTTTGTGCATGTGAGACAATTTTGTGATATTTCTTAATAGAGACCAAGTGACTTTATTCATGGGAGTTAATTCAAATAAGTGGTAGAAATAATATTTGGCATAAATAGTCCAATGTTGTGGCTAGGATTGATATGTAGTTTTACAATCATAAAGATACAATCTCCCCAAAAAAATGTCATAGACCTCTAGAGGTGTGATGTCACAAGTGATGTTATCATCCATAAGATTGAATTTATACTAGAAAGTGCATTGTAATCAAACTTGTATATCATTCACTTGCTATAAACACTCTAGAGAATATGGCTTATGATGCACAATAGTGGTGAGACTAAGGTATTGAGTTAAGGATTATGTAATGATGTTATTTTGACTATCATTATTGATGATGTGGATAGGTTGACTTTTCAATTAGAACTTGGTGTGGAATAGACATTCACATTCTTTAGAGATGTTGATCACTGTGGTGTTAGTGCTTAGAAAATAGGAATCTAGATTAGTGTTATCTATTAGTGTGGGTCTTGATGTAGATTGTGTGAATAAGGATTGTTGCACACATCATTTAGAGTTATCATGGGTAGATGAGAAATGTTGATGATAAAACTTATCATCAAAATTCTTCTTACTTATATCTAAAACAAAAGGCACAAGAGAATTAAAGTGTTTTATAGTCTTATAAAGCTTCTCACTTTTATGAGAAGGGTAGTGCTTCTATGTAAGGAGATGCAATGTGGAGTTGTGTGAGTGTTGGGCCTTATGTACTATGTTGGATGAAGAGGTGGTATGTTATTTAAAATTTACCTTAGATTTGATCTTGGTGGCATTATGATATGCTTGTCCTAAGGTTTTAGAAGTCAAAAAATCTAAGTTTGCATGGATATAAGGTGAGAGTCTGCTAATGTACTTCAACACCTTATGATGTTAGCTCAAGTTATATTGTAGGCATGTAGAGTGGTCACAAAATATGTTAGTGTAGTTGTATACTAAGTAATACTTATGTTGATGCAATTATTATAACTTGATGTATTCATCTTCAAAGTGTTGTAGAGGGTAGTATTACTCATTCAATGCATCAACAAAAGCCTTTCATGATTTGATAGGAATGAACTCCTATGCACACTATGAACTAAAGGTATCCCACCAATGAACAACTAGAATGGATATCTTTAGTACCATGAAGGTGATATTCTTAGCATTGGTGAAGTAGTTAACTAAGAATTATTCCCTAAATTGTCAAATACAAGAATATACTATTTTGGCATTGATCTTATTTTCAAACAATGGGATGTTGAGATTTACTTTTAATTTGAAGGGGGTTTGTTGTTGAAATAATTATGGAGCATACTATTGAGATGAATGGAAAGGTGCTAGATTGAGTTGAATTGTCATTTCATGGAATTGACTAAAAATTTAATTATGTTATGCCTCTAGTAAATTAGAGATGAGACTTTAAAATTTTGGGGCTACTTTAGGTTGATTTTAGGTGTCAACCATCTTGATTTTTCTATGACATTCTTGTAGATTCTCTAAAACAAAAATGAATATGGAAAATTATCTCTGTTGTTCTACTTATGTGGTTATAGGCATAAAAAATATTAAAGTGAAGTTATGATACTAGTGATCCATACCAAATGACCCAAGATCGAGTGTGTAGAGGAAAATCAAGTTTGGTTATGTAGAGTGAATACACAAAGAGTATTTAGATGGAACAATCAAACACACATTCAATAGAGCAAAAGTATTAATTAAAAGAAAAATAACTTTTATTCATAAATGAAAGAATAGGGAAAATAAATTACCATGTCTATAGTGCATGTATATAGAGTAGATGTGCAAAGCAAGCTAACTATGATATGATGGTGTATATGGAATTTATCTAGATATGTTGTTATTTTGGCTAGATGAATATTTTAAATATTTAACATTCATAATATAGTTTTTTATGAAGTCTAATATATCTAAAAAGGAGGATGATGATAGGTGAGTTGATCTCCTATTATATGTGGTAGTTGGAAATGGTTTGAATAGTTAATATCCATGCTATCTTCAATAATTCCCAATCCTATGATGTTCAGTTGGTGACTAATGGTTATCTAGGACATATTTTGATTCATGCAGTTAGGGAAGGATGAAACATGGTTTTACTAAGGTTGGACCCAAAAGAGAAAGTGAGTATGTTATTAGATGCCCATGAGGTGCACATGCTATGATCTGAAGGGACCATTGCATGAAAGTTTACGAGTAGGCTTTAGACTTGTATGTAAAGTTGTGAGCAAACTTCAAGCAAAGGAGTGTACATGATTATGTGAGAGGTGTGAGATATACGTAGTTGAATAAATGAGTAGTGTGTTTTGTTACATAATAAATACACATAGATCATTGATGACTTCCTCTTTTACCATTAATGTGACCTTAGGCTTTACGAGCTTGAGCTTTTATTTGACTAGTTTTGTGTAAGGCATTGTAACTAGGTTGTAGGCCACCAAATCAGGGTTAATTCCCACCATGTTAGTGTAAGATAAATTGAAAAAATTTAAGATACATATGAGGATATGATTATGTCCTTCCACTTCCTATTCAGAGAGTGTAGAGCCCAACTTGAGAAGTCTAGGACTCTCTTCAGTCTCAATATTAATGTCTATGATTTTTTCAATGAGGGAGGTGTTATCACTCTAGAATGAACCCTATTAGAATATGTATAAAAACCACCATCACTCCAAATGATACAATTGTAACTTGTTAGATTGTGGGTGACTCTGTACTGAGAAGAACCTCCAAAGAGAGTTTGTTCTCTTAAGATTTATCTATTAAAATTGATCACCATTATTTTAAAATGAAAAGGGGAATGGGAAACTAAACAAAAATCCTATAAAATGGGGTGATGCACCTAATAATTTTTATTCATACTCAAATATCTAGTTGATTATTTATTATCCCAAAAGTGTCCCTACTAGCTTGATTAAAATAGCCAGTCTGCTAGAAAATGGAGCAAAAAAGGCCTAGTCAACCCTGTTGACTGAATTATGAAGGTTTTCTCATCAAATCACATATTTGGTGATGAATAAAGTTGTTAAAAGTATAATTAATGGTTTTTAAAAGTTTCATGGCTTCTTTTGGTAGGTTTAATTGTGACCAAAAGCATAGATTAGCCTTTAGGCCTTTTTAGTCTCAATGGCTTAATTGATCAACTTATCAAGTTTGATATTGGCATTAAATTGGCTATCAAGGAGTTCAAATTGAGTTTCAATGATTCATATCTACTATTACATAAAAATTCATGAATATTTTTAAGAATTCAAGGGCCACTTCAAAGCATGTTCAGTTCAAAGGGAGTTGACTAGTCCTTACTAGTTGGCTAATTTCATGTCATCTCATGCAAGAAGTGTTCCTTCACATTCCAAATCAGCATCCAAATTAATTAAAGTTTGAGTTTTCCATCCAAGGATTGGTTTAAAATTCCATGAATAAAAATTTAACTTTTCAAATGGGCCCACCATCTCCCTTTTATGCCAAAGTTTGAAGTTTCATGCAAATTTTATGGAATATTAAGATTTTTGATGAATTGTTTAAACATTGTAAACGGAGTTAGTCTTGAGTTAGTAAACCAAGACTAATAATTACACATTTTTCAATGCCACATTTTCTTATGTTAGAGTTTAGACATATATATTATATTTTTTAAGCCATTTTTTAGAATTCCTAGAACTGAGGTAGAAATCGTATCGAGACCATACATCAATAAAGGAGATTTTATTTTGCATATGAGTTTTGACAGATAATAGAGTGTAATTGATTATGTATCATCATATAAGTGGGATTATATCTCCATTTTCTAGGTCCCTTACTCACTTATTATTTTCTATCTCACCTTTTGTAGGTCATTTAAAGAGGTAAAAAAAGAATCTTGTAATCCAAAATTCTTTCAATCCTTAATCTAATGTATTTATGCTTAAAGGAAATATAAAAATTTTATTGGTTTATATGCGTGAAATACTTTCAATATAGTCTTTAGGATTTAAAAAAATTAGGTGCATCACCAAATTATATAGGATTTCCCTTCAGTTTCCCCTTCCCCTTTTCATTCAAAAATAATGTTGATTAGTTTTAATAGATAAATTTTAAGGGAACCAACCCTTTATAGAGGTTCTTCTTCGTATAGAGTCACCCACACTTTGAGAAGTTATAATTGTATCAGTTAGAGTGAGGGTGTGTTTTACATAACTTCAAACATGGTGCACTTTAGCGTGATAATAGTTTTTGGCATGCCAAATGGGATAACTTATTCACACTTTTGAATTATTATCTATATCTGAGTATATTATTCATTTCCAAATTTTCATTTTTAGATTTGTACACTTTTCATGCCATCAAGAGTTGTCACAAGATCTTCTACAAAAGGGAAACAAATATATTTCTTTTATCTATCTTTTCAATCAATAAAGAAGAAGAAAGCCTCTGAGTAAAATTTAAATCCTACACCTTCTATTACACCCTCTATTGCATCAAATCCTCTTGTCCAAGCTGATATTGTTCAACCAAATATTGTTTTAAATCCTATACCTTAAATGGCTAATCATATAACATAGGATTTTATTGAATTCAATGGTGGTATTCCTCTAAATCTTAATCAATGGGATGATATTCTAGTTTTTTCTCTGAAGGCTCCTTATTTTATAAGAGAAAATCCAACAACTCCTATAGAACATATTATAGATATTGCTAATCTTTGTTTAGTGCATCACGTGACACAATAAAATGTAGCAATGATATTATTGGCAAATTATTTCAAATAGAAAGCACTTTAGTGGTAAAAAAGTTTAGCTCCTACATCAATCAACAACTAAGATAAATTTGGAGAACTTCTATGCAAATATTTTGAAGACAAAAGTGATCATCTTTCACTTGTGGAGAAACTTACAATAGTTAAGAGATTAAATCATGAATTCATGGTGGATTTCAACTATATATTCCATAATACTTGGAATATAATTCTTGTAGTGCTTAAGCCTACACCCAACTATGCTTTTTTGTACTATCTAAAGGCTCTTATTTTATATGTGGATGTCAAGATTCAATCCATGGGAGGAAACACTCTTTTAAAGTAGCAATCAAGGATGAAAATTTTATATTAAAAGAAGTAAATTTATATCCAAGGCTACCAGTGCCTCTTTTTCTATATATCCATCCTCCTATTCCAACTATAATATGAACAACATTTTAGGCAATAATTCAGGCGATGGTTCTACCCTAATTGGTGGTAGAATTTTTGGGAACCATAACTTTTAAAACATAGCTCCATTTGACTCCCCGTTTGAAATATTGGAAAGATAAGAATGAGGATAATGTGGTGAGATGACATGGATATTCTCTCAATGTATTTTGACCTCCAAAAACCCAATGGAAGTGACCAAAATTTCAATTTTAGTAGTGTAGTCTAACAATAGTAAGTTTCTAAAAATAGTAATTCCTCATATCTTGTATTGTTGTAAATCATGGAAGTCAAAACACTAAATATAAATTAATATTTGTGACCTTACACATCCTCCTCCTACCTTAAAAATATTTATAAATGAAGATGTAACCCAAAATGGAAATCAAACATCTCTTCGTAGAGATAGGCAATCTTTGGGTCTAAAAATTTAATGAATAAAACATATCTTCTTAGAGATATCATTATTGTTTTTATTTTGTTCTTATTTCTTGAATTATATTTCAAACAAATATTTTTGAGTTTTGGATCAGTGGTATCAGAGTGGTTTGTCTTTATAGTGCATGACCCTGAGGAGAAGGTCAAATTACAAGAAGTTTGGGTGGAAAATAAAACTAGGAGACTATCCTCCTATTCACTCCAAATGACTTCAAATGGTAGACAACACTGAGACATCCAATCCTTTCAAGTAAATGGTGAATGAATCCATATATAAACAACAAGCATAGATGCTACAACAATTTGACCAAATTCTCCAACAAATTCTGATGGGAAATTCTAGCTCCTCATCTGCAACCCCACATCTTTTCAGTGCCTCAACACCCTTCAAAGTTTAGGTGAATTTTTATATCCATACATTTGAAGGACAAATAAATGATAATGTAGTATAAAATTGGTTGGATCAATTGTCATCTTATTTTTATGTAAATAAATTCACCGATAAAGAGAAGATGACTTTTTCTCTTTTGAAAGCATCAATGCCTATCAAAAATTTGTGGGAAGTGTACAA
Organism: Torreya grandis; assembly: GCA_037957365.1. Taxonomy (NCBI): domain Eukaryota; kingdom Viridiplantae; phylum Streptophyta; class Pinopsida; order Cupressales; family Taxaceae; genus Torreya; species Torreya grandis. The sequence goes on from JARHVA010001120.1 coordinate 3,031,741, forward strand.
AAAGAGATTTAGTATATATGACATTGGCCTTGAGGTAGAACCTACCTGGGATTATTCATAGAAGATATAAAGGAATAATACTACCTCATTGGATCATATGATGATCTGTATATAGAGTGGCAACAACTCTTCCAAGGTAAGGAACAATTTGTTCAAGATTACATTGATATTTTTCATTCTCTATCTACAAGATTGGGAATTCAAGAAAGTGAGAAACACAAGGCTCTCAAATATCATGGTGTACTACAATGGTATATATAGGGAGAAATAGAACTCTACAATTTGGAAACCATTGGTGAGGCATATAAGTTTGCAGTGAAGATTGAGCGGAAGCATGGAAGAATGAATATGAAGATTCAACCTTAAAAATAGAAAAGTGACAAAGAAGGTCAAAAACAAAGTAAGAATTTGAAGAAAAAGGAAGGAAATATTGGGAAGTGATGTGATTATCATAAATCTATAACTCACTCCAAAGAAGAATACCAAGCCATCAAGTCCCTACTTTTTGAGTCACAATCCTCAACATCTACTACTTTACCTCATACATAGCCTAAATTTGAAGAGGATAAAGAAGAGATTATACATGATGATACCAATTCTATCATTACTTCATCACAAACCCATCAGGAGAAGCTAGATGATAAGGAAAGGTTGTTTCATTCTAAGTTATGGGTGAAAGGTAAGCCTTTGCATTTCATTCTTGATAGTGGGATTCAAAATAATTTAATCTCTACTAATGTTGTGAAAAGCCTAAATTTGTCAATGAAGTGTCACCTAAAGCCATGTAGTATTGTATAATTGAGTCTAGGGAGAAACCTTTATGTCACCCACCAATGTCTTCTCTCATATGTAATAAAACCTTTCCAAGATGAGGTCTTATGTGATGTGGTTAATTTAGATGTTTATGATGTAATCTTTGGTCAACCATTCATGTATGATCGGCATGGAATATATGAATCAAGAACTCAAAGGATCAATCTCACTCTTATAACATGGCACTACAGGGTACTAGAGGTACCACCTTCTACATCTATCTCCTTATAGTGCTAATAAATTTGTTCTCATGGTGGTCAAGCCATAGGAATCCAAAAGGGCTGATGTTTCAACCTTAACTACATAAACAAAATAATAATAGAAGTTAATAGATAACAAGATTAATAATTTCATGGCCTTCCATCCATATATTAATGATCAGATAGAAAGGGTGAATAATTAGGACCTACATATCTCCACAAAGTATAGCTTCACAAAGCACAGTCCATTTCATGTATGCATCAAGAATCAAATAAAAAAAAATGCCACACTTGATGAAAAATATTGTTGTAATGGGGACCATTTCTTCTCGATGAGGGAGAAATTATCTAAGCAACATTCTAGGTGATAATTTTGGTGATGGTTCTACCCCAATTGGTGGTAGAACTTTCGGGAACCATAACTTTTGCACCATAGCTCCATTTGACTCCCCATTTAAACCATTGGAAAGATAAGAATGAGGATAACACGGTGAGATGGTATGGATATTTTAGTAATGGATTTTGACCCATAAAAACCCAATTGAAATTCCCCAAAGTTCAATTTTAGTAGTGTAGTCTAAAAATAGTAAGTTTCTAAAAATAGTAATTCCTCAAATTATGTATTATTATAAATCATGGAAGTCAAACCACTTAATATCCCTCAATATTAGTGACCTTACACATCATCCTCTTACCTTAAAAATATGTATAAATGAATATTCAACCCAAAATAGAAACCAAACATCTCTTCTCAGAGATAGGCATATGTTTGGGTCTACAAATTTAATGAATAAAACATCTCTTCTTAGAGATAACATTATTTTTATTATGTTGTTCTTATTTCTTGAATTATCTTTCAACCAAAGATTATTGAGTTTTGGATCAAACTATTTCTCTAATTCTAGAGTCACCAAAATTTCATCAAATAGAAGGTGATGAAACTAACAGATTGGGGAAGATAGAGAGTCTTCTTAAGGATTAGACTAACAATTTGGTTGTAATGGAGAGGTAGAAAAATCCACCATACAAGCCATATTATAATACTAATCAAAATTATCAACCCAATATGCCATCTTATCAATCCAATTAGTAAGGACAAGGTTATAATTCTCAATCAAGGTAGTATAATCCTAATGCTCTAATTAATTCTAGAGATATTGTGCCAACTCAAAGAAATTATGCTTAAGATGGGTAATGGAAAAATAAATGGGATCAAGCAAACAGCATGGGAATGGCTCCAACTATTGAGATCTCTCATCAATATTTTATGAAACAAAGTTTAGTTATTCCTTCATTTGAAAACCATCCACATTATCACAATAAGGAATCATCTCTACCCTATGGAGACATTCTTTCATTCACTAAAATAGAATTTCCAAATCAATAAGGAGAAGGTAGTGGCAAGAAACCTCTAAAAACTACATTTGTGAACTTCCAAGAAGGTGAAAATTATTTTGAGTAATTGGCTTCAAATCAAAGTCAAGATTTACATAATATTGATAATTTAGTTTTAACTCATACTAGATCCAAGAAAAGAGTAATTGGTGAAGGTTTAGGGCCTGATAGGGCAACCCCTTCTTCTCAACCACAACAAAAGATAAATCATGATATGACTCAAAAAAGTTCAAATCAACAAGCTTAAGATCCAAAGGGTCAAAATGTGAAAGGACCTTTCATTCCTTAGTTCACACAACATTTAGGAGTTCCTTCTACTCCTAAATTATCATCAAGGGTATCCACTTCTCCACTCAGTATTATGGATCATATGAAGAAAAATTCAATATCAATTTCAATGTGGGATATTTTATTGATCCCATGACAAAAGGAGTACTTACAAGAGGAACTTTTAAAGCTCACTATCCTTGATAGATCAGATAAAAAGGGAAGAGTAAGTACTATTCTAACTAATTGTCATTTTATATATATATATATATATATATATATATATATATATATATATATATATGTAGTCTCAACCTCTTAAGGTGATTAAGCCTCCTCCATTTTACTTTTCTATTATCATTAAAGATTGTTTGTTCATAACTATATGATTGATAGTGGGGCTAGTACCTCTATCATGTCCAAATCAATAGCTAATAAGTTAGGATTGTAGTATAAACCCCATGATAAAGGTATCTTGAAATTATATGGATCTTCTACCAAGTCTTTAGGTGTGTTGAAATATCTAAAATTCATACTTTCTACTTGTCCAAAATTCACCATTTTACAAGATGTTGTTGATCTACCTCCTATTTTGCACTATGCCTATCTAGAGATTTCACTACCAAAATAAGAGGTTATCTTTCTTTAGATTATTCATAAATGGTTTTTATAACTAGTTATGGAACCAAATTAACCATAAAATTAGAGCCTATTTTTAAATTTCACCTTAAACCATATATGCCAAATATGTCGAATGAAAATTATAATATTTCAAAAGAAGATGATAATATCACTAAGCAAGATCCTTCTAAGCCTCTTGAGGGTATACCAGATCTTATTTTGGATGAGTGTGATGTTGAAATCATGGACATGACCCATATAAATCTATTAAGGATGATGGTTTTGGAGTATATTGTATACATGAATAAGGTTATTTATTGCCTAGTATCACTATCTTAATGTAAGATCAAGGAGTTTGGAATCTATTCTTTGATGGATTCAGAATAAAGAATGGAAGTGGTGATGGTGTAATGTTGGTTTCACCAAAAAATCAAAGGTATTATTCTTATTTTATATTTTAATTCAATTTTACTTCTAATACTATAGAGTATGAAGCTCTTATTTATGGTCTTAAGTGGGTTAGGAAGAGGGATATTAAGCTCTTGCAGGTGAAAAGTGATATTGAGTTGGTAGTCAGCAAGTTAGAGGTTTGAGTGAAATAAAGAATCATTTTTTGAAGTCATACAAATATATATTTTGGTATCTCATGGAATATTTATTTGAATTTGAGTTTTGATCCATTCCTAGATGTGGAAATCAACATGTAAATAGACTTGATACCATGGGATCATAGTATAATATTATGGATAAAATTAAGTAAAATAAAAATTAGACCTAAATAAAGGTTTTATGTAGGAATTAAATACAAAATAATTATGTAATTTATCAAGTTTTTAATTATGATAAGTAGAAAGCATATTTATTACAGAATGAGGTAGAGTTTTGCCAAACAAATCATGATAAATTATAGGATCAATATGAAAATCAGATTTTGCAATTGAAATAAAATAATATTCCAAAAGGTCTAGTTATTTTATAATAATTTTAAATGAATATGATCAACTAAGGAAAGACAAGGTGATCATTTCTTACAAGAAAGAGCACTATGATCAAATTAGCATAACTAAAGGTAAACAACTCAAGATGGGTAAAGTTAATACTAATTTTGAGAGAGTAGTTTTCATTTCATTATGTCAAGAATTCATGGATATATCTACTTCGGAATACCATGATTTTAACGGTTTTAATCCTAGATTAACACATCATAATATTAAACTATAACAAGATGCAAAATTGGTAAGATAAAAGAAAATGCCTATCAACCCCAAGGTTGAGATTCTCATGAGGAAAGAGCTTACAAAGCTAATTGAATCAAGTATTATTATTCTTATAAAGAATTCAACATAGGTAAAAAAAATTTATGAGTAAGAAACAAAAATGGAGAGATAAGACTTTGTGTAGATTTCAAGGATTTAAACAGAGAATCATTAAAAAACCACTATCCACTTCTTTCCATGGATCAAATCTTATAGAGATTATTAGGTGCACAAAGGTTCTCTTTACTAGATGGATACTTAGGGTATAACCAAATATTAGTGAAAGAGCAAGATCAATATAAAACAACTTTCACCACCAAATGGGGTACTTTTTATTACAAGAAGATGCCTTTTGGACTCTTTAATGCTAGAGCTACCTTCCAAATGGCAATGGATGTTGCTTTTCATGGTCTTTTTAGTGAAATTATTTTATTCTATCTTAATGATATTATAGTTTTTTGAATAATATTGATGATCATCTAACACACTTGAGAATTTTTTTTGATAAATGTAGACAATTTGGAGTCTTTTTGAATCTAAAGAAATACATTTTTTGTGTATAAAGGGAGACTTCTTGGGCATGTGGTGTCCAAAGATGGTCTTTAAATTGATCTAGAGAGGATATAGGAAATAATTAATCTATCATTATTTAAACACAATAAAATATTTTAGAGCTTCTTGGGTAAGATAAACTTTATCAGAAGATGCATTCCTGGTTTTGCAGAGTTAGTAAAGCCACTTACTCAAATGCTAAAGAAACACCAAGAGTTCACTGGGAGTAAAGAAGGAAAAAGAAGTTTTGAATATATCAAGGAAGTAATTAGCTAAGCTCCTACTTTTTTCAATCCAAATTTTAGTAAGGATTTATTCTTATATGTTTTCTCTACTTCAATTACTATTTCAACCATGCTTATGCAATATAATGATGAAGGTTTAGAACAACCCATTGCTCTCTTTAGTCAATATTTAGAGGGTTATGAAGAGAGGTATTATTTTTTATAAAAAAAAATTATTTATTTTATAATAGGTCTACACAAATTTAGACATTTAGTTTTAAATAATAAGATTATACTAATGGTAGCTCATCCAAGTGTGAAGGACTTCATTCTCAACAGAGATCTAAGTGAAAAAAGAGATGGATGGGTCACTAAGTACATGGAATATGACATTTAATTGAATGTTAAAAATATGTTTATACCAAAATTATTATTTTAAAATCTTGTATAATATGTGAAAGAGGAAAAAGAGACAATTTTGACAATTTAGGACACTCATCATGAAGCTGGAAATATACCTCCTACAAGCTAGACACAAAACATTGCTAGATGAATTTAAACTAGAGAGTGTCAAATAGGTTTGTATGAATAAAAAATAAGACAATTAAAGATAAAATAATTACCATACATTTTTATTTATGGATTGATTTTTAAAAAAGACATTGGAGGTATGTTTATAAGTTGTGTTAAAACTAGTCAATTTGACAAGCTTTTTAAATAATGTCATGATAATCCTTCTAGAGGTCATTTTTAGTGAAGACCACAAATATAAAAATAATTAGATATATTTATTTTTATATTAATTTATTTATAGATGCACATGCATGGGTTAGGAAATATACAAAGTGTGTAATGTTTGTAGGGAAATAGAAACTAGTTGTTATGCCACTAAAGCCAATTCAAGTTGAGAAACCTTTCTTGCAATGGGGTTTAAACTTAATTGGAATGATTTATCCTCAATCCATTGATGTTAATAAGTTGGTATTGATAGATATATATAATTTCATCAGGTGGGTGTAAGTAGTGCCTTTGAAGGAAGCAAATGAGAACTTTGTGCTTGAATTCTATGAGAGTCTAGTCACTCATTTTGGAGCACCTTCTACTATAATATAAGATAATGATTTGGCATTAAAAAGTAAAAATGTATGTGAATGGGATATTGAACATGGTATTTATTTTACATCTTCATCAAATTAATATCCATAGGGTAATGGACTAACTGAGCCCAATAACAAGAACCCGATTTGGATCACAAAAGAACAAGTGAAGATAATCAAAGATCTTGGCATACAAAGTTGAAGACTAATTTTTGGGATGATATAATAACCCATAAGAAGGCCATTGGTTATTTACCTTATCTATTATTTTATGGAAGAGAAGAAAGACTACCTATCTCATTAGAGTTTCTAGCTTTGGAACTTGCACACTAGTTAGAGCTTCTGGAATGTGATGCAATGGAAGTTGAAATGAATGAACTAAGATAATTAGACGAGATAAGAGATGATGATATGCAATCCATATGGTCAAAGAAACTTCAAGTCAAGAAGAAATTTGATAAAAAATCTTCATCAAAACCATTTTAGTAAGGAGACATAGTACTCAAATGGAATGAAGAACATACAAAGCAAGGTAAGCACTCCAAATTTGAGACTTTGGAGTGGACCTTATATTATCACTAATTTTAAGAAGAACTATGATTTTTAGTTATCTAGATTGAGTGGATAAGAGCTTCCAATTCCTATGAAAGGTATATTTATTAAATATTTCTATTAAGAGAGTCAATCTTTTATACATAGTCACATTTTCATTCATCTAACTGATTTTATTCACATGATTTTAGTAGGTATTTTTTTCTTTCCATGTTGTTGTTATCCTTTCCTCTAAGTGCACATGTGCACATGTTTGTTGTTGTTTATGTCAGTTTCTCTTGTTATGTCTTGGTCTGCAAGCTTTCTAGTTTTAGTGCTGATCAACCCTAAAAATTTGCCAAAATTGTTATTAATTTGACCTATTAAGGTCAAATTACTATCTATATCATTAATAAATTTCAAAAATCCAATTCTTACCCTTATACAGTTGGTCAAACCAGTCAATTATGGTCTAAAAATGCAAATTTTGGTAAAAAATGTCAAAAAATAGGGTAAAAATCATCTAAAATGGTTTAAAAGGTCATTTTATTATCTAAAAATAGATTTTAAAAGGTTCAAAATCATAAAAATATCATAAGTCTAAAGTTTTAAGTCATGAAAATGTGTTTTCATATGTTTTTTAAGCCAAAAAGGCCTCGAAATAGCTCACATCTGCCATTTTTTCAAGTTTAAAAAATGAAAAAAGATTAAAAGGGTATAATTCTTCATTATTACAATGAAATTATTCTAAAATATTCTTTTCCAAGTGGTGGTAAGTCTTAGTTTTCTCTTAAAAGGTAAAAGAAGCTCTTTTTCTACAGAATCTATATGATTTCCATGCATCAAGGTAGATGTTATCATTTTCAGGGAATATCCAAGCTTCCATAATATTTTAATGGAAATTCATGGCCATACAAGCCCTAAACCAACCTTACCTTGATACCTTACTAGTTGGCACAAAGAGACCTGCTTTCAGGTTTGGGAGTGGTATGGAATGTTGAGGAAGGGTATAATTCTCAAATTTTGAGTGAAAAAACTAGAATCATAGGGATTCTTGATGGTCTAAGTGGTATCTCAATTGGATTCTCTAGGCTTATGAACCATTTAGTTAAAGCCAAGTCAAATTTTACTACCTTACAACTAGAAAGACAACTATTTTTCTCTATGTTCTCCTCACCTAGGTAGAGTTTAAAGGAAATTCAAATTATTCTAGGATCTTGGGGAATTTTTATACCTTTTCATGGATTAATTAATCTAATTCAAGGTTAAAAAGAGGTCCTAAACTTATCCAGTCAATACACAATATTAATAAGCTTACAAGGAAGAATTATATGGTCATGGAGGAAGAAGGTAGTCTCAAATTGTCATTTTTTGTGATTTACAGGGTTTTCATCAAGATTTCATGTTTTCAATGCATAAATATTAGATATTATTCAATTTTCATGGGCAATAAGTCACCTCCATGATTTCAAGTATCTCAAAGGGAGCCAATTTAGCATTCTTTGTGGATTTTTCACAAATTTATAGGTTTTTGGAGAAAACCATGATTCAATTTCAGTCTCTTTACCTCTTCCAATGGCTTTATAATTAACATTAAGTGATCATGATGATTCCTTATTTTCATATATCCTATCATCCTTGTCTTGTCATGTTCCTTCATGCTTCTTCCCACCTCTACCTCACTCACCTCCATCTCATTGCCATACTCAACCTTATCACTATGTTTTGTGCCTTTTTTCAACCCTCCAACATGTTTCTATTCTCCGTTCATCATATTTTCACTCATATCACTCTCAACCCCACTTCCATTCCATGTTATCACCATCAGTGAACTAAAGGAAATAAGGCCACCATAAGCATGAAAAAAGAGGTTGTAATCCAAGCATAGAAGGACATCATTTCATGAGAAAAGAAAGCTTAAATCTAGTTCATTACAATCATAGAGCACAATCAAAGGCATCAATATTTGAGTGGCAAGGGGTTTTATACATCAAATAACATGGAAATGACCTCCTTAAGTACAATCAAGAAGAGTAACTAGGTTCAAATTAGGTGTTGGACCTTATTTATTGGTATACTCAACCATCTTCTGTATCAGATGACATCATATGTTTAGCTATTATTGTGACGTACAGTCCATATGAGGTTGGCATGACATTAGGTTAATGAGAAGGATAGGTAACCAATAGAGTTTTTCTTAATAATATGAATATTCCATCCATATCATCATGAAAGAAGGGTTTAATAAACTAGATGACTCACCTACAACCCACTATGAAATCCTATAGGCCTATGCCATAGCTAAAGGAAAGCTTATTTGTTAAGTAAAGGGTCTTTTAGGCTCAAAATGATAATTGATCAAATAAAAGGAATGTATCATGAAGAGACAAATTCATAAAATGATCAAGAAGAAAAATAATTTTTCAAGATTCTAAGGAAGAGCTAATAGAAATACAAGTGCACCTACAACCCTATAATAAAACCTACAGGTCTGTGTTATAGTTAAGGAGGGTCGATAGCTAGGAAGGGTGGGATTTTCAAAGCTAGGGGATTATTTTGGTCATCACAAGGTTTGAAGTTAGTAATAAATAATTAAAAAGGAAGAATATGGTACATTTTATTTTCAAGATAGGCCTTAAGGGGAAAATTACCACCTACAGCTGCAACCATAAGGGTGAAGGTAATGGTTTGAATATACATCAAAAAGTTGTCCACTTTTATGAGGTTATGAATATGTGAAATGACTTGTTATAAAAAGTGAGTTTTATGAACCTCATACTTCCTTTTTGCATCTTTAGTTCAAACTCTTTTGAATTCTTACAAGTTACAGTCTATACAAAGGGTAATAAGAAAGTAAAAACACAGTCAAGCCTAATTCAAGGTCTATAATTAAAGGAGGGGTATGGTCTAGGTGAAGTATGGTTTATTAGGTAGGAATATTAAATTGGTGGACTAATGTAATATTTTAATAAAAACATTATACTTTTCATATCAAAAACCTAGGTGTTGAATACCTACAGTGCTTAAGATAGACCTACAACCAACACTAGAAGCTTATAGCCCTCAAAAAGAAGGTACAACCATTCAATGCTAGGAATGGGGGTTAAGAGATGTTATTTCACTATGAAATGACATTTTACGTGTGAGGATGTAATCATTATCTATGAGTTATATATTGTTTTATCACACTATTTACTTCATTCATAGGGACCTACAGTGCCTATAATGCACCTACAGGCCTGTAGGTGAATTCACCTATAGTTGATAGGTGTTTGATCTTTAAGGATACCTCTTGGAGGTTTTCAACCAAAGACACTACTAGATCAAGATGCAAAGTGGAAATGCCTACTTCATGAGGTAAATGGGATAAAACATGGTGATCTTAATTTACATATACTAGCATAAAGTACCCTAATACTACCCTATAACCCTCTCAATAAAACCTACAACTAAGACAACCTACAACCAAGTAGGGTTTTGAAGTAAGGAAGCCTAAAAAAGTCACTAGGACCCTAGAAAGCATGCCTCAATATAGGGTTAGGAAATCCATAAAATGTGGCATATAATTCATTATTCATCAAGAGAAAGGTATCAAGAATACATCAAAGTGCTTAGAGACAACCTACAAACCTTTCACTTCAAATAATAGAAACTTATAGTCAGGTATAGGAAAGAAAGGCCTTTTTCATAATAAGCAGTGTTATGATATAAATTGATGTAGTTTATTAATGAAATATATTAAATTTTTGAACTCATTTGGGGTTCAAACAAGGCCTATTATTTTCATATAAAAAACCTAGACAATGAGGTCCTACAACTAGTATAATAGAGGTCTTTGAGCTCTTTTGAAAGGTGTAATAATCATGGAAGTTGAGTGTTCCAAGGAAATTTTGAGGCCAATTGATTATTTAATTATAGGTGAAATAGGATAATAAATTAATCAAACAATTTCATTCTATGAGGAGCCCACCTACAAGCTACTGAGAAGCTACAACCACCATAAAGCTAAAGGTCTTCCTTAAAGTTAGAGATAGGGGTAAGTAATGGTATTTTAGGTTGTTTCATGTCCAAAACATGGGTAATTTTGATGAATAAAATAATTAAAATATGATCCATGGGACATGAAGTAAATCTCAAAGGAGCATCTACAATATAAGTGCAATGTACGGACTATGTACAGGGTAGAGTCCTAAAACCTTGCTTAAAGGGATCAAATAGCTACAAGCATGTGAATTAGGATACTAAAATGATGTAACTATTATTAAGTAAATTATTTAATATATAATTACCACTAACCATGCTCAAACATGATTAATACTCATCTATAGAAAGCAAAACATAGTCATTTTGAAGCCTTTTTACTTTGTTTAATGGTCAAAACATGCTTGAAAATAGGGTTAGAAGTTGTTTTCAAAAATATTGAGAAGGATATTGAGAAAAATTAAGATATTATTTTACTTTAAAACATATAAAACCCATTAAATCACCTTTAAAACATGAAAGCTCAGTCAAATATGCAGACAATCCATGCACAGGGGGTCAATTTTGAAGGAAATTGAGGATTTTGGAAGCTACAGGTGGAATCAAGACTTCAAATTTGGTAAAAAAGGTAATAATTGGTTATATAACCATATAAAAAAGTTTCATTTCCATTGGATGAGTGGAGATACTCATTGTTTTTTCGTATACCTCAACCTATCCATTTGAGGTCACCATTGGAGTAGGCATCATTCTAGAGTGCTACAGAAGCATATAATCCCAAGTAAAGGATTTAAAAGAATATTTTGATGTTTATAAATCATAATAAGACCTATAAAGATTTAAAAATCTCTAAATTTTATGTAAACCATGCTCATACAAGATTATGCAAGCAAATAAGCACATGGGCCAAAAAGTTATTTTTGGAATTTTCAAGAAAAATATGCTTTAAAAGTGTTTTTATAGAATTTTAAAGGTATCATAATTATTTTTTTAGGATTTTTTAATCATTGGAAGTGTTATTTTCATCTTGGTGAAGTTTTTCACTTTTTGCAGTTCTAGGTACCCTTCCTAGCCTCCTGTTTAGATACTCATATTGTTCACCACGTGTGGAGTTTGGATGAAATATATTAGTAGGTTTTGAGGAAATATATTTAATTATAATTCATGAAGAATTTATATCATTTTAGGTGCTTTTGTTTATGAGCAATTATTAAGATTGTAGGCAGTCTAGAATGCAAGCTAAACCTTGCAGTCTAATTTCATCCACATGGTAACTTTTCATATATTTTGCATGGGAACCCAATATTTTAAAATATGTTAGGGGGATCAATTTTATATGTATTAATATAAAAATTTGGGATTTATAAGTCTATACTTAATAAATTATCAGTTTGAAGTTTTAACTTCAAAACCCTCCTAAACCCCTAAAAAAGTAGTTTTGAGATAAGTGGATTTCATTGCCATCAAATCATCATGGATAAACATGAAACTTTTTCAAATGTCAATTAATCTCAGAGAATATTATATAAATGTTATTTTTATTCATTGAGTTATACATGTAAGGGTATAAATCATATTTTTGTGGAAAATACATGTAAAACAAAGTACAGGGTAGTTCAATGGAGATCAAATCTAAAGAGTTTTAATTAATCATAAAATATTTATTTGATCATAAATTATCCCATAAGTTTCCCTACCAGCTCTATTGAAATAGTCATTTTGCTAGAAAATGGAGCAAAAAAGGCCTAATCAACCCTGTTGATAGAATGGTGAAGGTTTTCTCATCACTATCACATATTTGATGATGAAAAAAATTGTTCCAAGTTTAATTCATGGTTATTTAAAGTTTTATGGATTCTTTTGTTTAGGTTTAATGGTGACCAGGAGTAAAGATTAGCCTTTAGGCCTTTTTGGTCTAAATGGCTTGATTGATCAACTTATCAAGTTTGATATTGGCATTAAATTAGATGTCAAGGAGTTCAAATTGAGTTTTAACACTTAATATCTAATTTTAAATAAATATTCATGTATATTTTCAAGAATTCAAGTGCCACTTCAAATCATTTTAAGTTCAAAGGGAGGGAGTTGACTAGTCATTACTAGTTAGCTAATTCTATGTCATCTAATGCAAGAAGTGTTCCTTCACATTCCAACTCATCTTTAAAATTAGTTCAATCTTGAGTTATCCATCTAAGGATTGGCTTAACATTCCATGCATGAATATTTTAATTGTCAAATGGACCCACCATCTCCCTTATATGCCAAAGTTTGAAGTTTCATGTAAATTTTGTGGAATTTTAAGATTTTTGATGACTTTTTTCAACATTGTCAAAGGAGTTAGTATTGAGTTAGTCAACCAAGAATAATACTTCTCCATTTTCAATGAAACATTAGATTAGTTTAGAAATAGACACATATATTGGCTTTTTCAAGCCATTTTTTAGAATTCTTGGAGCTAAATCATAAATTATATCTAGACCATACATCAATAAAGGAAATATTATTTTGCATATGAGTTTTGACATAGAATAAAGTGTAATTGATTGTGTATTAGCATATAAGTGGGATTATATCTCCTTTTAGCAGGTCCCTTCCTCACCTATTACTTTCTATCTCACCTTCTGTAGGTCATTTGAAGAGGTAAAAAAATAATCTTGTAGTCCAAAATTATTTCAATCCTTCACTTGAAGTATTTACGCTTAAGGGTAATATATGAATTTTATTGGTTTATATGCATGCATTAATTTTAATATCTTTTAGAGGATTTAAATAATTTAGGTACATCACCCCATTAGATAGGATTTATATTTAGTTTCCCCTTCCCCTTTTCGTCTGAAAATAATGATGATCAGTTTTAATAAATAAATCTTAAGGGAACCAACCCTATCTAGAGGTTCTTCTAAATACAAAGTTACCCACACTCTGAGAAGTTCCAATTATATCAGCTAGAGTGAGGGTGTGTTTTACATAGCTTCAAATATGGTACATTCTAGAGTGATAACAAGAGGCATTACCCTATTCAAACACATTAGGGGTTGGGGGAAGATTAGTATCTTCACCTTCCACATTGAAAAAATCATGATCATCATCATAAGACAAGTAATACTCAATGTGGTAGTAAGAATTGTAGTATTTAGTCCCAACGAAAAATGTGGGATAACATGTAAGTGATAAGCCCCACTTGTGGTGGATAAATGAGAGGTCATCATAAGTTCACAATAAGTCAAGAATAAATTCATCATTCTTAGATAAATTAGTACTAACATACTATTATTTTTATCTATATGGGTGATGATTTAGTCATTAGGGGTTTTGTACACAAGAGGTTCCATCCTGAATGAAACTAATAAATTAGACTCTAATATAGTGGGATGAAGGTAAATTCATGAAGATGGAATTACCATTGATTCAAAAACCTAGTTTATTTCCCTAGGGACTAGTTTTATATAAATGAAGTTAAAGTATTTATTTATCTTCCACATAATGATCTTATATATCTAAAGATGTTTGGCCTTAGTTTGATAGACCTCAAAAACTTGGTTTGCGACCAACTATGAGCTACCTTATATCTTTAAGATTTAAACACCCAAACATTTTATAATGAACATTCCAAGCAATAGGGCCTCATATTTATCCCCATTGTTCGTACACTCAAAGTCTAGTTTGAAACTAAAAGGTATGACTCTCCCTTTATGAGAAATGAGAATGAATCATGCCCAACACTTAAGCGACACTTATCCCCGTTATAGTAAAAGACCCACTACTCATGTGAAAAAGGGGATAATAATCTAGTGAAGTTTATTGGTCTTTCTATATCTCAATCATATGGATATCAAAAATGTTGGGCAACCCCTCTTGGTGTCCCTGAACCTGAGACTCTAAAAAATAATGAGCCTATCCCCCTTGTAGGGTGAATGGAAGGTCTTGTGGAAACTTGAAAGGTCCATTTTTTTGGTCAGGATGAAGGCCAAGAAACACTTCTAAAAACTCAAAGAGTTGTTTTCTAAGCTTTAGGTTGAGGTAGGTAAGCACCTCTATAAATTAAAAAGGTTACTTATTAGGCCTTCTGTTTAGTGTGGGAAGTATGTTGGCATAGTTAGGATCTTGGTTCAGTTTAGGGAGTATGCCAACATAATTAAGATTCTTTTTTACTGTAAGAGGTGTATCAACATAGTTATGTAGATTTTATTACTATGGATAAGATATGGGTAGTATTATTTGTCTTATTTTTATATGTGGGAAACCCTACAAGAATTTAGTGACTTTCCAATGTTGTCTCTCTTTGTGAAGGGAAGAGTGGATTCATTTTTAGGAATTCATGGATAATCATGGGTTTCAATATTGATTTATGTATTACCTATTATAATAGTATGAAACCTTTCTTTGAGTGTTATGATGGTTGGGGTATAAATAATGGTCAGGTTGTGTGCTAGAGGGATTAAAACATGTCAATAAGTACAACTAGGCACAAGCTAAAGTAGAATTACTGAAATATCAAGAAGAAGAAAACTTAATAGATCAATAAATTTGGAAAAATGATATGGCCCTCTCATAGTGTGATCTAAGAACATACCCCAAAGAGTCTTAGATGTGAGAAGAGTAGAATGGGAAGCATGGATCACGTTTATGCAGTCAAGTGATGGGAAATGGTGTTAGTAGTTTCTCAAATGGTTTTTATGAGGGGGAATTACTCACTCCTTGAAACCTTTATCATCTAAAGGTCTAGTAGAATATCTAAACCCTATTGAGACTACTATATTTTTTAGCTTAGAGAATGTAGGTCACCAGCCATCATGGGTCAAATGGTAGGATAAGGGGAATGTCTTTTTATAAGATATTATTGATCTCAGCTGTAGATAAGGTAAAGATTTCTAAATTGGTGACTAGTTATAGATTAATGGTCTTTCTAGTCATCTATACATCTTTCTTTTTTAACTTGTATTATAATAGAGTTTGAGATATTTTATCCCATTTCTTTAAGATAACCATTTTAAGCTTTATGGGATTGGTAACATCAACCAATTATGGGGGTTTTGTGACCCTATTAGTAGGCAAATGTAGTTAATGCGTAACTTGAGATGATTATATATAGTTTCTTCTAGCATATTAAAGGGATTAGGGTGAACTTGGGCTATTAAGACCTTCCCTAGGTGTAATGATTAGATTTGATGTAATAAGGTTGAAGGGATGGCCTTTATCTTGTGTATCCAATGTCTCCCCAAGATCATATTATAATTGGTATCCATGTCTATGACATATAATTTAGTTAGGAGAATCTTGGGACCCATATTGAATGGAATTAATATGGTCTTTATGGAGGTGGATTTTAGATTATCACATCATCATATGGTGTTATGCATCATAGAATAATTGGTTTCTTTGTACCAAGCTTTTATAGGAAAGACAACATGATAATA
This sequence comes from Torreya grandis, assembly GCA_037957365.1. Taxonomy (NCBI): domain Eukaryota; kingdom Viridiplantae; phylum Streptophyta; class Pinopsida; order Cupressales; family Taxaceae; genus Torreya; species Torreya grandis. The sequence continues at coordinate 3,048,095 of JARHVA010001120.1, forward strand.
TTGATGACCACTCCATCATCAACCATAACTCTCTTCACATAATTGTTATAAATCCAAGCCTATATAAATAGGGTTAAATCTCCCTTCCTTTCTATCTTATATTTAGGAGAAAGACTTCAAAAATAAAATAAATAACCAATGTCTCATGATTCTTGACTAGGTGAGAACATATCCATATCAATGTGGTTGATCTAATCTTGTGGAGAAGTAACACTAGATATATGTCCAAGTCCTAGATCATCAAGTAAGGATGATCAATGAGTGAGGGAGTTATTAAGTAATTCAAGGAATGAAATGTGTGATAAAATCTTGGTTAAATTGGAGATCAAATAATAGTTCCCCATAGGTTTAGAAATAGACTCAATTTTTATAATATTTGAGAGATGGAAAATCATAGGCTAATAATATCTAGTGCAAGTAATGATGTTTACCTATTATTAAAATTATAATTCCTTGATTCAAATCATCTTGGTTTTACCTTGAACTCCCAACTCAAGATCAATATCATTATTTTTAGTCCCAAAGGTGGAGGCTTCAACATCATGAGTGCATGCCATCATGGATTGATTATGTTGAATCAATTGGTTTTATGGGCCACCCTACTATTGGATTTGGGTGAGACATGTTTGGTGATTAGGAAAGGTGTTATGGTATATTTTTAGATTATAATTTTTAGGGGTGATAGGGTTATTTAAAAAGGTGTGGGAGTTTGTACCAGTGTTCCCTAGGAACATGTCAACAAATGTCTACCTTTGATATTTTGGGAGTCTTTGGATAAATTTATTATACTCCTTATAATTCCAAGTGTCATAATAAATGAATCAATGGAAAAATAAATATACATTGGGATCATATTCCCTAGGACTCATTTTATACTCCCATTTCCCAAACCCTTGTTGATTATTTTATGGGTATTAAATTTGCTTCTAAAACTAGGGGAATTGTTCGATAAGATAATATTCATTTTTATTATGGTCTAGGTGATACATATTTCATGGTGGAAGTTGGTTAAATTAAATCACATGAATGGTATGATGGGGATTTTGGATCTTATCACTTGCATTGTTGGTGGCATTAGTATTGTTTACTGGTTAATATTGATTATTATTTGCATAGTTTGGCTTCTTATTCTAGTCAGTGATGCCATTAGTAGTGGTGTTATTATTTCAATTTAGGAATTTGGGGCCTTAACTATTGGTATTGTTTGGAATTACACTTTGGAATACCCCATTATTTTGGTTTAGGGTGATAATGTGCCCATTAGTCCCATAATATCACTGATCTCTATCAATAATTTCCTAGTAAATTTACAAGGCATTCTCAAGTGATTCTTCATAAGATTGATATGGGAATTTATAGACATATTTCCTTGTCTCATTATTAGGGGAGTGAAGGAAGAGATCATAAAATTCCCATTGATCCATATTGGGTATGCTAATAGAGGAATATAATACCTTACACCATCTCATGATGAAATGGATAACTGACTCATTATGTTCTTGCTTGAAGTGTAATAATTCTCATATACCATTCTTTAAGAGTTTGTTAATATCAAAATATTTGACAAACTCAACCATGATTTGGTGAAAATAATGTATATACCCCTTAGGGAAGTATTAATACCAATTGAGCACCATTCAATCTAAGATTTTTGGATATTTTTTATAGCCACCCCATCTCAAAGTAAGAGTTCCCTAATTATTGTATTGCAAGATTTGACATGTTCATTTGCATTTCCCTCACCTTTGAACTTGGTAAGGTTAGCCAAGGGACCTCATATGTTGGAATTGAGAGGTTACTTGAGTTACTCAACATAAGTGCTTAGGTTTTTTAAGTCCATTGTTGTCATGGTGGGACTAGAGTGGAAATGATAGATCACATAGAGGTTAGTTTGGTAACCACTATAAGGGATATAATAAGGTTAATAAGATGAGGTGGAATAAACTAATAAATAAATATCTAGTTGAGTAGATTTGTAGTACATATGAAAGTAAGGAAGAAGGTTTTTAGATGTGGGAGGTGTGGTAGTTTATTTTGGTGGGGTGTATGTGGTTTTTTATGGTGGGGTGTATGTGGTTTTCATGTAAACTAATTCCACATAAGGTAATATATATCCTATTTTTGGAGGGGGAGTATACATGTGAGGCACATAACATAGAGGCATAAATAAAGGTGGATTTTTGGCTACCACATCATTTTTTAAAGGTGGATTGTAAGTGTATACAGCCTTTATTGGGGTTTGAATAAGATATTGATAGGATGGATAGACATTATAAGCATCTAGGTTAGGGACCCCATGTGTAAGGATATCCCTAAGGGGTTAGTAAGAGACATGGTTTAGTGGGAGTGCATGTTCTTGTTGTGGCAAAAACATGTAAGCTTATTTTTACTATCTTTGATGAGTCATCATTTGTGTGAGAGAAGGATATGTATGGGCTTGATTAAGATAATTTAGGCTCATCCCATGACCTAGAGTTTTTTGGTTGTGAATATGACCCATTAGTGTGTTAATGATTTGGTTTGGTCCAACATTGATGTTAGGCCCAAGAACCTCTTGTAAATTATACATAGAATATTGATATGGGTGACTTGGAGGAGGTTACCTTAGGGGGTTTCCCAAGGGTAGTGGTTGTGGTTTATACCAATAGGGTGGAAACATCTTGAATCCTACTAAGAGGATGCATGGTTGCTTTCATATGATTAACTTTATCTTCCAAGTGGCAAATTATTCCTAGGTAATGATCATATTTAGCCATGATTTTTACATATAAGATTTTTAGGATAATTGATGGCCTAGTGACAATGTGATGAGTGATTGTACCCCTCCTAGAAGGGTCATGTCATTAGATTCAATGTGGTTACTTAAAAATTTAGATATATCTCATATTTACTGAATGGATACCCCACTTCTAATTTGGGTGTTAGGATAAGAGTAATCATATGATTGGTATTATACATTGGTGTTGAATTTTGGGTTGTTCTGAATCATCAAAAATGGCTCATTAGAGTGGATTTGGCTTCTCCTATAGCTTAGGCTAAGAGATTTGCTTGTCTTGTCTAGACATATTTTAGGGGTATATAAATACCCATAAAATAAATGAAAGGAAGAAGGAAAAATGGATAAGGGAGTAAAGATAAGAGGAATAAATTAGGAAATACAAATAATATAAGTCATTCAAATCAGGTCCACAAATTTACGTAGACATGAATAACACATGCTAAACTATACACTTGACTCCCTGGGGTCAGGCTAAGGTAACTTATGTAATTGATGGGATATAGATTGAGTTGGTTATTAGGTAGGATAATATTTGGAGTGGGTAGTGGAAAGTTTTTCTCATGATGGAACCAAAATACCTCAAAAATATCATAATGCTTGTTAAGTGTGTCAAGTTGTACAGAAATAGGTCTTTTAGTTTCTAAGATCATAAGAAGGTGAAGCTCTTGGTCAATGCTAGGACTAAAAAAATAGGGGATATTAGGATAAATGACTAAAAATAATAGATATACTATGTTGGGCTGTCTATACCTAGTCAATTTCATCCAAAAATATGAATGATATAAGATGAGGCTAGACCTGAGGAGAAGAAGGAGGTGAGAATGGGAAACTATTTTGAGATAGCATTGTAGTGATGATTGTGTTATGAAGAATGATAATGATGGGTGGATCAAAGATTATATATTTTCATTATAAATAATTTATATTATAAAATTAGAGGAAATATCAAGGTTAAATTAAATACTTATCTCCAAAGTTTGATACTAATATCGGATTGAATGCCAATTATGGGAATAAGTGGCCTAACCCTAGGGAAAAACCTTTTCTAACAAGACCGAGTGTTTTGATAAGTGTGATATAATATGGATTAGTCAATGTGTAATAATATGAGATTGTATATATATATATATTTTTTGAGTAATTATTGTGTTATTGGAATCAAGGTTTATTTTTGTTTTTGGCTTGTATGACTAGACAAGGCTTTTGGCAATGTTTTTTTTGTTATTGTTTTTGACTTGAAAATAAAATGATCCCTTGCTAAAATTTTAAATTTTTAAAGAATATAAATGATAAATATTAAAATTAATGGAATCAAAACCTTTTTTTTATCATTTTTCAATTATTAGACAATGCATATAAAGATAGAGGAAGAGATCTATCATATTATGCAAGATGTTAAATTTTCCTAGCTTTGTCTACATGCAATCTAAGTGCATGTATTTATTTTGTAGTTTTTATTTTAATTGTGGAGATGTATATAATTTGAATTATTTTCTATATATATAAAATAAATTTAATAAATAACCTATCCCAAAATAATAAAACTCTAATGCTTTTATAATTTTCTCGCAAACCAATAAACTATGCTAGTTTTCCATCTTTCTTAGTTATTACATACAGCCTTTAAATTATTTGTTTTAAAATAAGAAATAAATATAAATTATATATATATATTATATATATATTAATAATAATAATAAAAAAAATATTCAAATTTATCTAAAATAATGAAAAATTAGAAATATGAAGGCCTATTAATTACCTAGAGTTTGTCTAGGGTTTTATTGCTTGTTAATCGATTGTTTTGAGAGAAATTAAATTTGTTTTGAATCTAAAAAATAAATCTTGTGTTGGATAAAATTATATGAAATTATTCCTAAAAAATATTTATAAAGTTTTATTTCAATATTTTATGGTAATGAGAGTAGATTACTGAAAGGAATACAAAATAAAGAATCTATCTACTATTTTTTTGGCAAAGATGGGAAAAGGAAGAGAGTTATTTCTCCTATAAAATTTGAATTTTTATTTTAAAATGAATATTTAATAAAATAAAATAAAAATACTAATATAATCTAATCTATTGGAATAAAATAAATAAATCTAAGCTAAAAACCTCCAACCTGATCCTGATGTAAACCTCCTAAAGGTAAGGAATTTGTAGCATTGTGGTCCTTAGTATGTTGGCTCCTTTTGATCAAATGAATATGTTAGTAAATATAAAACAAAGAGTATGATTAGATAGATATCATATATGGTAATAGAAGAGAAGATACATAGATCTAAACAAGTAACAACTAACTATGGCTAGTTGAAGACACCATTTACAAAGATTGGGTTGCAAGAACAATGGTTCTTCTTATCCAGAACTACATAGTCAATAACAAAAATAATCATTATAAAGATACATTTTTTTAGTAGGATATGTACATAGAATATTTAAAAATATCAAGATTATAATGAAAATTTTGAATCAAAAATCAATCCAAAATTATCTTACTTGTCGAAGAGCAATGAAGCTTGCATGAAGGAGTTTAATTGAGTTCAACTAGGAGTTGAATTTGAGAGGGACAAAAAATAATTGAAAATATAAGAGGTAATGAGATGTACCTAATTATATTTGAAATCATTATGGAATAAACAAGTAATTTGATATAAAAAACATGCAAATCTTGTCAAAGAATGATTCATAGTAGTTAAATTTAGAAGATAGAAGAATGGTAATAGAATCACCCTTATTTATAAGGGAAATTATGTAACCATCGCCTATGAGAACAAAATTACTATGGTGGTTTACACAACATCATGATGAACCTATCACTAAGGTGACATTTTCATAATTTAATAGGGTAGTTATGTCACATAGAGGGGTGGTTCTGTCACCAATGAGAAAGGGGTGAAAACAAGTTTAGGGAAGCTACAAGGCCAAACAAAATGGGCTTTTCAAAAACCTGAGAGAGAGGGAGATAAAAGAGTAGAAATTGTTATAGAGTTTTAGTTTTATCACACTTAAGAGGTCATTACATCATCATCAAGCCTTTCATGTTAGTAATATTGCACCATGTAAATATTAGATGCATACAAACACTAGCATCGATGTATGCAGCTGGTTGGGATGTAAGTGTCTAGGAAGCTAGAAAATAGGTACATGTTTAAAACTTGTAGAGGATGATAATAAAAAATTTTATATAATTTTGAGAAATATATAAGGCTTGGTCATTAGTATCATATATGGTTAGACTAAGAGATAAGTAATAGGCACATGATATAATAGATGTGAGCCTTTCAGTAATGAGAAGGTCTTTGAAACTAAAGGATACAACCATGAGAATTACCTACCAAGTATACAAGAATGAGGTGGTATATAATCTATATTTAGTTTCTATAACATGTAAGGTGAATGGGTTGACCTATGAGAGGGGTTTGATTTTGAAAAATAACCATTACTAGGTAAACTAGGGTCATGTCAACCTCATGATAGTAATGTCAACGTTGTTAATTGTGTCTAATGTTACTTGGGAAAAAGAAATGGAAATGTCATAGTTTGAAAAAATGTATGAGTAGGATATTTATTTTATTTAACATATATTTTAGTGTTCCTATAGGTGATTGATCAAACTTAGAATGAATTTGACTCATAAATAACATGCATGGGTGAGGAGTAACAAATGAGTTATTTAGAGAAGCACAAGTCATGTAGGATAAATGTAGATAAATATTGTGTAGATACAAAACTATGATTACATATATCATTTCAGTCTTGTACACTTCACAAATACTAATCATGGTTTTACCCTTTAGTTCTAGACTTTCCTACTTCCAAAAGGCTCGCATTCACCATCTCACCATGCCTAATTGGTTATATTATGGAATGAACTTATCATTATTATGACCCAGATCCCATTTATTCTAGAAAAATATTAAAATATTATTTATATCCTTCACTATTAGCTATATACCTTTAATAATTTTCTACCCTATTAGACACTTGCATTTGAACAAGGACACTACCATTAACTCTAGTGTCCATATTCCTTATCTAGTGTTTTAACCTCAAAATTCATATAAATTAATAATATTTTAAAACATATGGGTCATCCTATTTGTATTATCTAAACCTTCCATGAGATTTTTTCAAAAGGTAGTATAAGTATAAATCAAAGCCTACTCATTATTCATTTAGTAAATTCCAAGTAAACACCTCTTCAAGCTCTTTCAATCAATTTCATAACTGAGTTATACTATCCTATTATTCCTTATTTCATATATAATTTTGAAGCATTCAAATAATAACCCATGAGTTATATTTGTCAACTTAAAATCTAGATCATTGCATGCCCTTGCATATAGCATATTCCACCATTGTGCACACATAATCCCACAGTTAGGGGAGAACTACATATGTCTGAGTCCCTCCTTGGAGCATTGGCTATGTAATAAATTCTCAAAATCAAAGGGGTCCTTGAGATTTTATCAACTTCTTGAGCCATCTAACCAATTTTTGGCAAGGTGACATGACCTAAGGTGAAAGACTAGAATTTGAGCTATATATATATTCATATAGAGCCTATGTGTGTAATATAAATATATCAACATAAAGGTGTCAACAAACCTTAATATACCTAAGTGGTTACTCTTAAATATAAAAAACATTATGTATAGGAAAAAATCCATTGAGCCATAGATAGAAACATCAAGTCTAGTGTCCACAGGTCGATGGTAATGTCCATGCTTCTAGAAATAATATTTATAGATTACGATGATAGGATATTAAGCACTAGTCTTCCTATTCCTACACCTATACATCTCATATCTACCTACACATATAAAAACCAATCAAGTATTATATTTTATTTGTATTACAATTATCAGAATATAAATTAGTATTTCACTATCTATATTTGGTAATGTTACAAATTTAGTATATTGTGTTATCTAAATTAATTTAATTATCTAATTTAGAATAGTTATATTCATCCATTTGAATAGACTATTCTAATGCCTTAACACTTATGCTAAAAATAAAAATCACAAAAAGGCTTAAACATTTGGTGAATCTAATCTCCGAGTCTTATCATGCAAATCCTAAATTGCTCTAGAATTTTTGACCTTATAGGGTTTCTAATTTTAGTAAGTTGTATATATGAACCTTTCCATTAAATTTTGGCATATTTATTTGTATTTATAAAATATAAAAAATGTTAAGAAAGATAATTTATAAATTGAATATAAAGAAACCTTAATCAATCATCTAAATATAAATAAATAAATAGTTCATTCATTCTTATATGTTACATAAGAAGGAATCAATAAAAATTCTAAGGATAGCGTATCCACATCCAATAATGGTGAACCCTTAAATGGTACTACTCTTATTACATCCTCCATGGGAGCAATTAATATTTAAAATCAACCACCAGTTTTAATCCCTACATCAAAACAAGTGGTGTTTTCATCCCCTTTAATGGTTTCTCAAATCTCAAATATAAATCCCAATGGATCTACCATGTAAACTCTTCTCTAAGTTATTCAAGCTTTGGAAGCTAAGGTTACCAAAATTGCAAAACATACATTGAAATCAACTCATGTTATTTATTCACAAGATGTATTACATAATCCTATACCACTTGAGATATCTTTTCACCCTTTGGTCAACTAGTTTTGTTGCACCCAAGTTCACTTTTTATGATGGCAAGGTTTATCCTAAATAACATATTCAATATTTATATGCAACATGCCTTGATTATGATTTAAATAATAATTTTTTAACCAAATTATTTCCAAGGAGCCTAAAATAATATGCTTAAAGATGGTTCTATGATCTACCAATTTGATAAGTGAAAGCATTAAAACCATGGGCAGGTCAATTTATAGCACATTTCTCTATCAACATCACTAAAAATATGTCATATAAACACATTTATAAGATAAAATAAGGAAAAAATGAACCTATTCACAACTATGTATTGAGGTATAAATAATGTTGGCCAAAATGAGAAATCTAATGGTAGATAAAGAGCTTCAAGACATCTCTAATAAAAATTTATTTGCACTGTTAATGAGTCTATTATCTTTAATAAGTTTAAATATTTTGATGACGTATGCCATATTATGAGAGATATTAAAATGAAATTATAACTCTCAAGTGAATACAAGCTTCCAAGTGAACTAACAAACTAAATTAGAGACAAGAAAGTGTTTTAGCACCTCACCACGAAGAGATCAAGCACCATTACTCTGTCCACATTATTTTAGGTTCCCAAGTAGATTACATTTAACTTTAGGACATCTTTAGGTCAAAAAAATCCAAAATCTAAGTATCTTTCACTTATATCAAGTTTATTTATTTAATTTTTAAATATTTTAGTGTTTGTATCCATTTCCCATCTCTCCTAATACCATCCTTTGTGTTGGAGTTCTTCAACTCCAAACACTCTATCTCTCAACAAATAGTGCTAAACATTATCAGTAACTTGAGTGTTAAACCCATTAGTTTTATACCTCTAAGAATATATTCTACCCTCATGACCATCATCTAATCCCAAAACAACCCACAAAAGCCTTCTACCATTTAGCCCAAAACCAAAACCCATAGTAACTAACATTAGTCACCTTTAATCAACATCAGTCATACCTAAGCAACATCAGTTGCCCTAGTCAATATCAGTCACATAGTGACTAGCATTAGTCACTATGTAATTTATTTTCCCAAAAACAACAAGCTAATTCCACCCATCAACCCTCACTTAAAGTCTAGTTTTTTTAATTTTTGTCACATCATAGGGTCTTAAACTATTTTCTAAATCAAGTTTTTGTATTTTGGCATTAGTTTTTAAAAATTTAATGCCATTTTGATAAAAGTATTTGTTTTATCTTCAAAAAAAATTATTTCATTGAGTTTGATTACTTTATGCAATCATTTTTTTCATTTTCTAAAACTTAACTTGTTTAAAGAGTGGATTGACAACCCTCTAAGGAAGTCTAGTACTTCTTGGATATAAAATTCATTAGGAAATCCACCATATATCTCACTAAAAAATTAGTTTTTAGCTTATTTCTTATTGCAGGTCATCTTCCCAAGATAATTAAGATTTCTCTACATCGACTAGATCACGAGCATGCAACTAAATCTAGGTTCTTCTAAACCATACCCTTATTTTAAAGGTTTTTACTTTTTTTCTAAAAATAAAAAGAAAGTAAACACAAAACATAGTGAAACATTTTGGCACGCTTGGTGGGACCCTATAATTTTATTGGGTTCATAATTATTTAGGAAATTTAGTTACATTAGTGAAAGATTCATCCATTGAAATTATTTTTCTAAAATTAAAATGTTCTTTCTTTCATTTCTTCATTGAAAATCATATTTTCAAAGTTATTCTTTTCCAAAGCATGTATTTATCTTTTTTCATTCTTGGAAAAGGTAAAATTTTTATTTTCATTCATTTTTAAAAAGTAAAAAAAAACATTCATCCTAGGATTAGGACTTGCATCTTAATTCCAAATTTAGGTGCACCATAGTTATTCTTATACTCATTTAAAATAAATCAAAATTTTCTTTTGGGTTTAAAAAACTTGCATCCACTGCTTGCTTGCTTAGTTAGATCACATAGTTTAAAATTAAATGGTGAAAATTAATCATAGAAAATAACTTTTATCACACACACAATACTAGATCACTCATAAAAATTACACACTAAACATTGACATAAGGACCAACTAGGATTTCATCACCTAGCAGTAAACCTTCACCCTTAGCTATCCCACTTGGACTTCATTACCTAGGGGAGAAACCAAAACTCAGTTTGCTAGCTAAGTATGAACTTTAGGAATTTGGTATATCTTGGATAAGCACCTGACACCCTTATCATTGTGGTGTGTGAAGTGAGGGGGTAGGCCCTAAAATCAATCCACATACTAAATTATAATAAATTTTTTTGAGAGATTTAAACAATCCAAAAACATCTTTAGACTTCTTTTTATAGTACCTATTCTACAAGCCAAGTTGAGTCTCATAAACTTCTATATTGAGGCATAAGCCTAAAAGTAAGATAAAAATAATTCTAGGACATAACATACTCTTAGCATATGTGTGATTTCCTTGAATTTTTTATTTTGTTTTCTCTCTTTTTGAGTGTATGAGATCAATTCCACCCTTCTTCCACCTTTAATTACATGGTTTTGACAAGGCAACAAGTTAGAAACAAAGAAAACCAAGATCCACCTCCCAACCATTCATCTTCTTATTCCTCATCCATGGAGCACACTCTAAATGTATAAAGTTCCCTCAACCACTTTAGAAGTCTTCATATGCCCCAGTCTTTTACTTGAGGATATATGGACTTTATCAATATTCTTTATAATAACCCTATGGCTCTCCAACATTATCTTATCATCATTTTTAACCATACCTCTGCTTTGGTTCCTTCTGTTAAACCACCCTATGACATGCCCACTTACCTTACGGGTGATACCTTGGTTGCCACTATCCCCACTAACAACCCTTTAAACATTACTACCCAAAACCAATCCCTTCCACCAACCAATTCCAAAGCATCTTCTACCCCCACCAACCCCATCACTAACCCTTCTAATATAGGAACAACTCAACCTATGGAAACCTCAGCACCACTTACCATTGGGATGCCTTCCACTAGTGTTGTCTCTCTACCACTTACCATTAAAAACCCAACATCTTCTACCCATTTCCAAAATTTAATGGTTTCTATACCATCTACTCTCCCACCCATTAACACTAAGGTGACTACACACCTTCAACCCACCAACCCAACCATTCTTATGACTTAACAAATATCTACTCCACCTAACCCAAGGTATATCCCAAACCCATAAGGGTATATTCCTCCTCCATCTTCCAAACCTTCGATGCTAACTTACCTATGTGGCATCTTCCCAACCTTCCATGGCCACTTACCAATATGTGGCATCTTCCCAACCTTCTACTAGTTACCAATATGTTTCACCTTCACCACCCCAACAAAACATACCTTATAATTATGGGGGTACACCACCACAAACTTATCTCATCAAGATGTTAATGGATAAGATGAAAAATCAAGAATAATCCATTTTTATGACCCAAAATCTATTGTCATATGACTAGATTTATAATGAGCCAACCCAACCTTCTATGCCAATCTAAAGATACCCCAAAAAATGGGAACTTCCCAAATTTGATAAACTCCAAAGCAAACAATATCCCAAATAACACTTAAAAGAGTTTAGGCATTGATGTTATCTAATTTCCTACAATGATGCTCTTCTCCTTTGAACTTTCCCCATGTCATTAATAGGACCCGCATTAGATTGGTATAGTGTCATCTCTAGGCACTACCTATTTCATTTTTTACAACTAACTCAAACCTTCTTAGACCATTTCTCTATCAATATTTCCAAGAATGTTTCTATCATTGACTTATATTCCATTTGTCAATTTGAGGATGAGTCAATTATCCATTTTGTTTCTCATTAAAGAGGGTTGATCAACCAACTCTCCTTCTCCTTTATCAACCTGAGTTGATTGATCTTTTCTCTCGAGCATGTGCTAAAAATACCTAATCAACTCTATTGGTTCAAACCTTCTAAACCTTTGATGAGGCATTTACCATGGCTCAAAAGTTAGATATTTGAGCAATTGATGAGGGAAAGCTTAAATTAAGGAATAAAAATACAAGTTTCAAATCAAATGAAGCTTCTTCATCCAAACCTATAAACCACACCAAAACCAAAGCTAAATGAACCACAAAATCCATTGTACTTAAAATGACTCCAATTATCAACCAATATAACCCCTTCACCTCTTCCAACAAAAATTCTAAATACCAAAATTGTTATGTACAAAAGTAGTATACCTTGTTAGTGGATTCCAAAGCTTTAGTTTTGGAGAATTTATTTAAGGAATCTATAATCCAACTTCCTTTGATCAAACTAACTCAACAATTTGATTCCTCTTGTCTTATACTAAGTTAGTTTAAGGAAAATGAGATGTTTATCTTCCACCATGTCATTGGACATAATGTTGATAGATGTAATAAATTTAAAAACATTGTCTAAGACTTGATTTACAAGGGTGAGCTTGTGATGGATAACCCAAATGTAACCCCCAATCAAGCACTTGACATTTTTTGACAAACATTCCCAAACCACCCACCTTCCATAAATAGTGAGCATAATAATGTAGAAGCATCTCACAAACATGAGGTTCATATAGTTAATTTTATTCTTAAGGAACTTATAGTTAATGAACCCATGTTATAAACCACCACTTCCTTTCCACTAAATTCCATAGTGGAATTACCTACCCTTCCTTTGAAAAACATAACAAAGGAAGAAACAACCATCCCTTCTCCACTTATTGAGTTAATGGAATCACCTACCCTTCCTTGAAAAACATAACAAAGGAAAAAACCACCATCCTTTCTCCACTTATTGAGGTAGTGGAATCACCAATCTCTCTGTTGGAAGGCATAACAAAGGAGGAAACCATCACTCCCATGCCCTTTTATTCTATGTTAGATCTATCTACACTTCCTTTGGAAAACATAAATAAGGAATAGATTATCTCACCTACCCCATCCATATAAGAATCACCTTCTAAATATTTATATCCATTGATAGAGGAAAAAGAAAATGTTACTATCACACCTCCACTTTGTCTATCATTTGAGTTTACTACTAAGGGAATTAAGCTTATCTACAAACTAGTCTCAAGGTTAGTCCAAAATCTAGAGTTTTCATCTCAACCAAACCTTGATTGAGACAAATTTTGGAATTGATTTGGACTCCCATACCCAATAAAGAAATATTCACCAACCAAACCATTGTACACCCAACCTTTAACCTCCATAAGTAAACCCATAACTACCGTAACCAAACCTACAAAATCCTCCACCTTTCAAATTTTAGATAAACTATCCAACCCAAATATTTTAAGTACAATCAAAACAAGCTCCACAACCCCATTAAAGCCTATTAATAACATACGTATCCATCCCACTTAGAATCTTACCCATTTTCCATTGAAATTAGACTTGACACCACCAATCCCACATAAAAATCTGCAAGCCAAGCTAGCAAAGAAAATTGAACCATCTAGGATTCAAAAATCCAAAACCACCTTGCCTCACATTTCCACTTTACCTCTCATTCTAAGGACACATGCCTTATCTATTTTATGACATTACCCTTGTACCTTTTTAAAAAGACCAAGTCTTCCAAAGATGTTATAATTCCAACCTCCACTTCTAGCCACACTTCCACCTATTCTTGCCAAACCCTCAACCTCTAAACCTTCAACCTCAAAACCATCAACCTAAAAACCCTCAAAATCAAATTAAAATACCTCTAAACAATCCAAATAAAAACAATATACCAAAATCATTCCACCACCCAAATCTCTATTTGTAAATCCTACCTCTAAATAGGTATCCACCCCAACTATCATAACTAAAAATTCCACCTCCTTGCCACCTTTAATAAAATTATATTCTACCATATTGAAAAGGTTTATACAATATCATTACTTGTTATTACCTTCCATCAATAAATTTTATCCTCTTAGTCTAAATGTTGCATAGTTTAATGACAATTTTATTTACGCATAACATAGGACACCTGGATATGACATAGAGAACTATAAATCTCTCCAAGACATAATCCAAAAATTAAGTGATGCAGGTGATTTGTTAATAGAGTAAATACCCATGATCCCACATCTAATATAAAATCCAAAAGGTACCACCTCAAATCAACCTATCCCTAAAATATCATCTAAGAGTGTAGAGGAACCAAAGAAATCTACTAGCCCACATCCTTTTTGTATGCACCTAATATGTTCAAAATTTTATCAATTAATGATACTTTGTATCTTATAATAACCCATTGAGTCTCAATCCCTCTAATTCCACACCTTAAAGGGTACATCAGGAAAGGGGTGGGAACACCATTGGTGCTTTGAAAAATTGTTGTTCCTTTTTCCACTTGTTATCTACACACTTGTCTCCAGAAAACATTATCCCTAAGCTTGTTCTTCTCTATTTTACCCTTTTCAATAATTTTATACCTTCCATCCCTCTTTTACTCACCTTAAGTCCCTTTTTTTAGTTATTTATGTTAGGTCTAATTGGTCAACCCTATATATTTTTGGGTAATTTTCACTCAAGAATTAGTTTGGCCTTTGGCTGACTTAGATCATGACCTAGTGAATAAATGTTAAAAATTATGTTATGTTGACTGGGTTATCCCTATCGATTGGGATGTTTGGAAGGGTTTAGGGTTAAATACACCTATATATACAAGTTAATTTTTTCATTATTTAGAAAAGATAAGGAGAATTAAGATCTATTATGCATCTGCTTATTGATCATTCAACTTGAGGAGTAAGCTTAGGCTTTCATACTTTATTTGGAGATATGGATTTTGTCTTGTGGAGAAGTCTTTTGGATAAATTGATAGGTTGTGTAAGCTAGAGATAATTTATCATTGTCATCTTTACATACCACAAAAACCTCTTGTGAAGCACCTTGGCCAAGGGAGAGATTGAGGCTCTATGGGTTCATCTTCAAAAGTAAGTATTCCTAACTTTGTTCCTCCTTTATAAAAGTAGATAGATATGCATTTGTACTTCTCTTCCATGTATCAAGATTTTGTATACATTGACATGAGTATATGTCTCTTATGCATGTTTAATTTTATTTTTTATAACCCCCACTTTATGTCGCAAGCTTTGGTGAGCACTATATTATATTTACTCTACTTGTTATTAGTTTAGTGAGATATCAAAACTTGGGACTCCTTTAGGGTTATTACATGATTATATTTGACTAGAGACTTTAGAATCTTCCATAGCATGGTGCATTATGGTAATATATCCCCTAATTAGGTATAAAGGATCCCCATATTGGTCATGTTATCACTTATAAATGTGTCCCCAATCAGAATTGTATGGTATGATCTATCTTCTCTGATTTAAGATTGATTTATATACATGATGCATTTTTAATTACATACATACTGGTGAACCCAGCATGAAACTAACCCTTGTAATTTTTTGTTTCACTTATTTCATTATTTTAAAATTTTTATTATCATATATATGTGATGTTGGGTCAATTATATTGACATAGTACTAACTTCCATGCATAGGTTTAACATAAAATCACATCTATATGACTTTTTTCTATCTCTGTAGGTTCTTCTTAAAGTATAGGCTACTAGGTCAACCAAATCAACACAATACAAGTTTTTAAGCTTTCAAACATCCATGTTTAGGATACTAGGTTGACCCAATCAGCCCCATACATTTTTAGGAATCCAGTTCAACATATTAGGTCCACCAAATTGACCTTGTACATTTTTAGGCTATCAACAATAAGTTTCTGCAAAGCTAAGTTGACCCAATCAACATAGATAGTAAGATTTGAAAATATTAATCAAGGTTATTATAAAAATATTATTTTAATTTATATCCTCCAATACCACTAAGGTTCCTTTATATCCTTCTTTATCATTTCTATCATTTGTTATAATTCTATTTTTCATAGTTTAGAGTCTTTAAAACTACCCCCGTATAGTCAACTAGGTTGACCTTATCGACGTAGTTCTATAATTTATATTCTTTATGAAAAGATAAGTTAACTTTATTGATGTAGTTAATTTTTATAACTTTTATTATATAGTACATAGGTGATCTTATCAACCCTATTTTATAATCTTTACATACACTATTGATTGAATTGACACTGTACTATGTTTCAAAATTGGAATTAACCCTTATATGCTAGTAATTAACTCACACTTTCATTTCTTTTTATTTTCATACTTAAAAATATATCACATAGTATAATTAGATGGTTTTAAATATACCATTTAGTTTCACTATTTTCCCTTTTATTCACACACTACCAAATCACAAAATCTTAAAATGTATTTTAATAATTTTATACCCAAGGCCTACCTAGTTGGATTTCATCACCAAAGGGAAGTTGACATGGTTTTTTGCCCAAGTATAAACACATGATTAATGGTATTTATTAGATAAAAACCTAACAACCTTATTACTATAGTGTGTGAAGTGAGGGGGTAGGCCCCAATACCAAGCCAATACCATTGCCAATATAGATCCCTTTCAGCCCAAACATCCTGAAACTATCTTTGGATTATTTTCTAGTTCCTTGCTTACAACCAACTTCCTATCACATATAAAATTATATTCTAATAATTTAAAAATATTCAATATGACCACTTAGGTAGCTCTTAATTCCATGTTGACTACTTGTTCTTTGCTCAATTTATGTTATACTATAAATACTTGTATTAGCTAATGTTTGTGCAAGGTTTTGTGTTATGTGCTTCAATTGGGTCAATGTCATTGATCTAATTGATTATGTGTTTCATTTAATTTATTTATTTCAAAATTACTTGAAAAATTATTCTTGTTTAAATACATAATCATTTATATCGAAATGTCTTTTAAAGGTGGTCTGTTTTTCCCTATTTGTTATACTAGGTCAACCCAATTAACCATATACACATTTTTAGCATTTGTTTGACGTAGTAGGTCAACCTAGTTGAATTTAAAGAGTTTCTAGGCCATATTATCTATACTAGGTTGATCCATTCAACTCTATACTATTTATGTCACTTCCTATCTCCTTTTTATTTGCATCTCTCTTGCCTTGTTTAGTATTTCTCTTCATCATGAACCTTTTATTTGAAGACAACACTGAGTTGCAGTCAATATACATGATGAGTTTTACCAACCCTCATAAGGTCTCCCATAAGTATAGTAGGGATCCTGTCTTAGATGAGAGTAATGTTCATATAACCACTCACTGAATGAGCTATGGGAACCCTCATCATTCCTCTTCATATCGTAATCCTCTCTTCTCCCTCTTGGATTAAGAGTATACCCCTAAAATGATCTTTTTTATCTTTAAATTTCCTCAACATCAAGGAAAAGATCCCTCTACCATTTACCATCTCATGATTAGTGGTCAATTTGAAGAGCCTCATTCCCCTTCTCCCACATTTTGAGATGGATTTGGAGGTACTAATTTATTTTATTCTGAGCATCTTCCCTTGATTATGACCCCTTCACATACCATGACCTCTTATTCTTTAAATTCTTCTACCTTCATGCTTAGTATCTCCACTAACATGTCAAGTTGTACATCTAGTGGGCCTCTTCTAAGACCCACTATTATTTATCCTTCTACTAGTGCATCATTTTCTACCCATGGTAATCATGCTTATAGTGATTCCTCTTCTCATCCCTTTACTAGTCCATCTTTTTCCATAGAAGCAAATTTTACCACTAGTGTCTCACATTCTAAAAATTCCTCTCAAGATCCTACCAACACCAATAGTGGTACCCAAACCATTAATAAAAAATCTAATGCTTCAAATAATGCTAACAATGCCAATAAAACCCACCAAATCTTGTTATAAACACTTAATCAAATGAATACTTTTTATGGTCATAATACAAATAAAATGATGAGAATGAAAA
The DNA here is from genome assembly GCA_037957365.1 of Torreya grandis. Taxonomy (NCBI): domain Eukaryota; kingdom Viridiplantae; phylum Streptophyta; class Pinopsida; order Cupressales; family Taxaceae; genus Torreya; species Torreya grandis. Next base: position 3,066,403 of record JARHVA010001120.1, read on the forward strand.
TCACCTTTTCTATCTTCAAACTCATCTTCAACCAATGTTTTAGGGCATACATAATCAAAATGTTCCCCCACCTCTTCTTTGATATTCCCAAGGAAATGTTATCCCTCAACCTCCTTTGGTCAACAAAACCATTAATCATCTTCAAAATGATCCTCTTACAACTCAAATTGATAATATTGATATAAGAGGTATCACCCCTACCATTTATTATAATGGATCAATTGATCCTACCCTTCATCTAAAAACATTTGGAAATGTTTATAAGGATTGGGTCAAATTGAACACCTTTATTGATACCAAGATCCTAGCAAAAACCATCACAGGTGATGCTTTAGATTGGTAAAACTAACCTAAAACTCACTTTATTACTAGTTTGGAAGATTTAGTAAATGTTCTAGTTTAAGAGTTCTAAACTAGTGATCCTCTAGAGAATACTCTGGCTCACTTTATAACTTGTAAACAACTTGAAAATGAAACTACCCAAGATTTTGTTTAAAGGTGGAAAACATTATCCAAAAAATGTGAACATAACATGGCTAATGATAACCTTTTCCATCTCTTTACCAATGTTCTTTTTCCTAAATTACATCTTCAAGTCTGTACTCCCTCTCCACATACCTTGGAAGAGGCCATTGACCAAGAAAAATGTTAATATTTCCTTATGCATCAATTCAAGCCACCCTAACCTTCTACATGTAATTACATATTACTTAAGAACAAAAATCATAATGTTACCAATGATGGTGTCACTTACTCTTAGGATACAATTCACACTATTCAAGTTAATGTTCTTAACCAATATTTAGAACTAGCTCCCCATTCTTAACGATTCACCAATCCTCATTTATCTTCACCTAATAACATCAATTTTCACTAACCCCAATCCTCAGCTAAATTATTAAAACATATACTTAGGCCTCTATGATGAGAACTTAATCCCACTCATCCTATGAAATCCTAATATGATCCTAATAAGTTTTGTTGGTTTCATGCTAGTTGGGGTCATTATCATGAGACCTGTAAGTAGCTTCATAGTTTAGCTATGGATTTTCTTCTTGGCCCTAATTTTGATCATGACTATATCATTAGGAATCATTAATAAACCTATGACATTAATTTTAAGGCTCATTAAATACATTCTAAATCTCAATATTTTCATCAAACTAATGCTCATCAGGCTATCTACAAAGACCCTCTTCGTAATAACCAACCTAACCAAGACAACCAAGACAAGCCCACCCCTTCCACCAATAATGTAGAAAGTATTGTTGATTTAAATTCAAAAAATAATTTGGTTATTATGACTAATATGTGAAGGGTGGTTGATTTAATTGATTCTCAACCTATCTATACCCCTCCATTATATCACACATTTCATGTTATCTATGATTCTTCTCCAACTCACTTAAATGAGTTGGGACAAGATGAACTTATAACCTTTGATGAACTAGATCCAACCCTCCTTTGGATAACACTTCCCATTCTATTTCCACCATCCTTCCATCTTATTTACATAACACTAATTTAATCAAGCCTCTATCAACACTTTTTCTATTGATTCTCAAAACCAACCTGAACTAACTCTTTCATCTTCAAAACATAATTTACAAAGTTTCTATAAAACTTCTCCTTTTTATCAACACAAATTCCAATGCACTTTAGTTCTTCCTTCTAAAGACCTCCTTAAACATTATGCACCTATTTCTAACAACCTTATTATGGGTTATGATGAGTGGGATCCCATCATGGAACTCACTAATCTCCCATCTCAAATTCCATTCCTTGATCTTATGAGGACCTCTTCATATAATCTAAACCATATTATGTAACTCTTGTTAAAAATGAACATCCCTCATCCTCCTCTACCAGGATGTAAAATAAACTTATCTAAATTTGAAGATAGTGTATTGAAATAATGTGAAGAGATGTCCATCCATGTGTAGACATCTAATTCTTAACACCATTTGTGTTGAGCTTTTCAATCTTACTTGAATTGCACTCAAATGCACATTTTAGGATAAAATCCATAAAACACCTTAAATGGTTTGAACTTTTCATTTGCAAGTAATAATTTAGGTCAAAGTATCCCTAAATGGGGCAATATAATTTATGAGCTAGCTAACATTGATCAATTCATTCCGAGTCAAAATGATGATTTCACCTTTTTGTGCTTTGGATCACTCTTTTCTTCTAATTCTTTGGTACACATCATGTACCTTTATTATATTGTGTCAGAAGAATACAAAATGGGAATAAATTTCTAACGCATCTAGAATCACCTTCCAATTCTTCTCAAGTCAAATTACAACTAATAATATGACTTTTTGACCATTTTGATTAATTGAGAGCTAATTTCCAAATAAATTACACAAATGTTATTTAACATTATTTAAGGCTAATTGATCCAAATCAAGAGCTTAAATGGATATTCCATGAGAGTTGTTGAATATTTCTTTTTTTTAAATTGATTTTTATTATCTACATCATTAGGTAATGTCATCTATGAGAGTTGTTGAATATTTATTTTTTTTAAATTGATTTTTATTATCTACATCATTAGGTAATGTCATCTATGGGGTGGTATCCATCAAGCCATAAGTGCATAAAATATCAGGATTATGGGTCTCCCATGACTTTTTATTACCTCCCATACCTCTTTAATGGCACTTCTTCCAAATTTATTTTTGAGGATAATTATGGATTATAATTACATAATTAAATTAATCCATGACCACACATCTCAATCTTGATATGGATGGTCATGGTTGATTTTGGGCATTCTTGAAAATATATAAATAGAGAGGCCATGGACATCATTTTTAAGCTTGAATATTGCAAAGTTATAATGTTAAATTATTTCCACAATCCTTTGCATTTGATCATTGATTTTGTTTTTAAGCTTCATTGATAGTATAGTTTAGTGATTTCAAATCATGAGCCTAGGTTTTATGGAGTGTTCTTGAGATATTGGAGGAGTTTGCCACCATTGTTTATAAATACAAGGATGCTTGATCAAGGGAAAACATGCTTTTGAGTCACTTTTAGAGAATGGATTCACTTAGGAAGGTATATATTTCTTACTTTCTTTCATTTGTCTTTCATTGTCATTAGTAATTCCCACATGAATAGATAGGATTAATTTGGTTTGTTCTTATGCATTCTTCCTTTGGTTTATTGGAATAATGTTTGACTAATCATATTATGTAATCATATCTACACCATGTTGATGAAATATGGACACTTTTCTTTCTTTAAAATTTCCTTTCACTTATATGATTCCTGATGAGATTTTACTTTGTGTGGATGATCCTCCTCTATTCATTACTATCCAAAATGGTGATATCCAAGTCAAGCGTGCCTTGATTAACAAGGGTTATAGTACCTATGTTTTCACTCTTAATTTTATCAAAAGCCTTAGATATTCTAAATGTAATTTCAAGTCCACATGCATCACATGTCAAAGATATGATCAAAGGCAAATACCTCCTTTAGTTTTTGTGGTGGCTTCCCATTACCATCCTACCTATCACTATTCATGTGAAGGTGATGATCATTTACTTTCCTCTATCTTATAACATCTTGATTGGTAGGCTATGGACTCACCATATGAGAGTTATTACTTCTACCTATCAATGTGTTAAATTCCCTCACAATGGAGTCATCTGTATGATTCAATGTGACACTAACCCTTCAAATTTTGAACAATTCCAAGACCATAGTGTCTTCAATATTCCTACTCTTGAACCTTTGCCTAGTTTTTCATTTTGTGAGTCTCAATGATTGAACTTTCTTGTCAACTCAACTTGAGGTGACAATAGTCATTCCAAACTCATTGGAAATATTCCTCCTAACCTCTTAGATTTTTATGATGATGATCCCAATGAGATCAACCTAAAGATTAAAACTTTTGATCTCTTACCTCACCTCATTTCTTAGCTTCATTCTTCTTTGTATCCTTATTCTTGAAAACCTCCTTATGATGACATTCCCATTGTCTTGACTAAGACTTGGCATTCTCATCAAACTTCATTAGATGATAATGCCATCCCTACATGTGTCATTAATCTTCACACACATGATTATGATGATGTTTATTATATAAATGATGCATTATTAGGTGGTCTTGTTCAAGCCCATGATTATGATATTATCCATTATAATTCTTATTTACTTTAGTATTCTAATGATTCTTCCCATATTCCATAGTTTATAGTTCCTAATTTTAATGTTTTTCCTCTTTATAGTAGGGTAGAGATGATATCAACAACTCCAATGTTTAATAAACCTCGTAGGAGTATGCTCATAGATCATGATATGATCAGGCCTTACCACTTTAATAAGTACCTTGACCGATATAGACTACTTATCCTTGAGATTTGTGTGACCTTTCTTTGGCCTTATGCAAACCCTGTTCCTCCCTTAGTAGAGCCCACTATAGTTGAGCCCGTTATTGCTCCTTCTATAGCTAAATCTCTCCCTACTTATGATCCCATTACTCTTTCCATTGAGTTTAGTCTCATTCATTCCCCACCATAACTTTATCTTGGTGATGGTTTGATTCCTTTACCTCAGATGGATCCATTTACCACCAAATGGGCTAATGATCCTTCCCAATATCCTTCATTCATGTTACACCTCCTCATATGAGTACTTATACTAAGCCTAATCATAAGCATATCTATTTATTTCATGACACCTATAACCATTCTTCTAAGTATTATCACAAGTTGTGAAAATATATTGATACTTTGCATCTTTATACCTCTCAGTCTTCAAACAAAGACATACCTCCCCCAAAAGTATTTCCTAAGTATATGCCTAAGTATGGAGAGGTGTATTGTATTTAACACCAATGTGGTACCCATCATATTGATCATTATTTCATCATTTATCAACATCTTAAATATTACCTTATAGCTATTCTTGGACCTTCTACCATTCCTCCCATTGTTCATTCCTGTAAGAAGGATCCCCCTTCTTCCCCCATGGTTCCACCTCCTATGGTCCCTTTTTTAACACATATTTCTCTACCCATGAATCCTTCACTTGTGGACCTTCCCTCGCATGTGGACCCTTATATGTGTGTAATTCCCTCACTTGTGGATTCTTCCCTACTAGTGATTCTTGCATCTTCCATAGAGTCCACTCCCATGAATTATTTTAAGCATCACTTACCTGATATCCCTCCTTAGCATGATCCATCCAACATTCCTACCTTTTATATTGAATAAATTAGATGAAAAGTATTTTCCTTGTTTTTACTGAAGATTGATGAAACATTAACAATCATTGACTTCCAAATTCATAAAGATCTATTTGATGTTCTGGATAATGTGTATGGAAAAATATACTAGTATTTATGAACTCATGCATGGTTTTATTTACATTTTAATTTGTATTGGACATGTGATCCAATATTATCTTTTTATATTTATTATATCATTTGACATTGTGTCAAATTATTATTTATCTTACATGGTGACTTTACTCTTACACTTTTTATTGCTTATTATGTCATTTATGTTTGCTTATGGATGTCTTATTTATCATTTCCTTCTTTTTTATTGAGTTTATTTCTTAAAATCTCCCTTGTTATTTTTTCATTATTTTTTTCTTTCTTATCTCTATTTTCATAGCTAATTGTCATTGTGACTTGGTTATACACACCTAGTTTCCTTTAGTCATTTAATCTTTACCATGTGATCAACTATAAAATAATTAATCTCATTATATTTTTATTTCACTAGTACACTTTAGATATCCTTTATTCTATTTATTCCCTTTTCAAAAATTAAGCATATACATGGTTGAGACTTGAGATAACATGCTAGTTTATTGTTAAGCCTAAGTGTTCTAGTCAATCTTATCTTTGGTCACTTAGCTTCCTTTAGCCTAAGCCTAAAACTCATTCATGTGTATCACTCTATCTCTCATGACTGGTCATTTCAAATACATATGGAGGAGGAATATTAGAATACTTAAAAACATTCAAAATCAAAACTATTTAACAAAATGAAATAATACCAAAAAGAATCAAAATTCTTAAAAGTCAAATCAAACTAAAAGACATGATTTAAAGCACATATCCTTTTTATAGTCAAAGCTCAAACTCCAAAATGGACTCATGATAGATCCAAGATCCATTAGGGTGTAGTAGACTATTAGATTACAAAATGATAATATAAAAAAAAGAATATAAAAAAAATATTTTATTGCTATGTACGTTCTCATGCAAGTACCCAATCTTTGTAGTAGACTGAAGGCTCTGTAAGGGGTATTGAGGAATGAGGAAAACGTCATGGGAATGTAGGTCCATTTTAATTTTATTTTATGAATATACCTTCATAATTTGATCTTAGTAGCATGCTTATTTGACTACAAATCTCTATATCTATAGCAAACATGTTTCTTTTGTACATTGATTGTCACTAGTCACTTATTATCTTCTCATGTCCTTAGTATGCCTTTGTCTCCTAAGGTCTTCTCATAATATGAATAAGTTATGATATTTACATTCATTTTTTCACTCCATATTTTCCTCATATTTTCTTTTTATAAATATTATTTAGTTCACTGATCACTCCCCTTGGGATTCCATTTATGAGTTGCATTGTAAGACCATGGATAAGACCTGGCCTTCCTCACAAATTACCATAATTTCACATTCTTATTACCAACATCCTTTGTTACCATATTTTAAAATTAAAATCCATCTCATTTCCATTCTATTTGTGAGTTTAAGTGTAAGACCATGGATGGGATGTAACCCTCCTCACAATTTTTTTTAATTATCTGAGTCACAATCATAATTACATGTATCAAATATGAGATTAGATGAGATAGATTATGAAGTTACACATCATTAAAATTCTTCCTAGATTTATTTAGTATGTTTTAGGCTTACTTCATAATGATTTCACTTTTATCTTCTTATTTTCCAATTACATGTAAGAATCCAACCATTTCTTGAATTTTTCATACTTCCTAGCTTGAATTAGTGTGATAAATTTAAGACCAAATTTCACTATTTTTTTTTTATATTAAACTTCCCAACATGATTTAGTATGATTTATTTAATTAATTGATTTTTTTATACCATTTATTATCATTTCCATTTTATTCCATTATTTTCATACTTCCCAATGTGATTTAGTGTGATTTTACTTTTTTTAATTTGGTGCTAATCTTTTGCTTGGTTTAAAATCTAAATTTTTACCATATTGTTCTAACATCCTTTTGGTCCTTTATACTTAGTAATTTTCTTGTTATTACACATTTCCCAATGTGAAATAGTGTTTAGTACATTTTTTGATTGATTATATTTTACCAAGCCCTTCTTGCCTATTTCTTTTTAACCATGAATGTGTTCTAAATAATGATAGAAAATAAAACAAAACTCATATATTTATAATAAAACATACAACTAAAAGATAAATAAATGTGCTAGAAAGAAATATATCCAATCATCAACAACCACAACCATAATGCAAACATATAAAATCAACATCCAAATCCCAAAATGAAACATCTCTTTTTATATATCATGAGTTTTCATATAATAATACAATCATATACAAAGCTTCATCTCTATGTCTAGGGCCCATCCTACCCATCTCATGGCCTATCCATGCTACCTATAGATGCCTCAATCTGACTCCTCTAAGTAAAATATAGTAAAGAGGCTATCTAAGATCTCAATCCTAATACCTTCCCTTATAGATGAGCCACTGAAGCTTACACCTATGCTAACTAGGCTAGGGTTGCTAGAGGTGTCACTCTCTCCCACTCTTGTACCTATGTCATATAGGTTAGGGTCTCTACATGTGTCACTCTCTCTTGGGTCTATATCTATACCATTTATGTCATGATAACTAGATGTACATCTCTATCCTTAGCCAGGACCTACCATACCCATACATCTCCTTCAATCATATCTATCAATGGTTTCATACCCTCTCTTTATGCTCATAATATCCTTAAAACCTCTCTAACTAATCTAAAATAGCTTGTTTGAGCTAGGGTAGATGTTACCTTAGGATCCTCCAGTGTATCAGGGTCATACAGTGTCAACACCTCATCTAGGATAGCATGGAGTGTTCTTCTCATTAGGCACCTCCATTTCATCTCCTCATCCTTTGACACACTTAAAAAAATCAAACCAGATAGATATTAGATCATTGATATATCTAAAAATCTATATATCTTTAGTCTATCTCAAATAAACTTAACTAAAAAAATTTAACCATCTTTTATTACCTATCTGTGTGTCAACCACTATTGTCTTTCCATATACACACCTATTGAGCATGGTATCCCCATTAGTAAATCCTATAAAAAACTCACCTATAGGTCACCACCTAAGAATAAATCCAAGAGTCACCACTCATACCCATCTCAAGTTATGCCTGAGTGGTTTCTCTATAGCCCAACTTTGACCTAACCCATATAATGGGTCATCTAAGATATCTAATATCTCTATTCTCTTCTAATCCTACCACCTCCATCGATGCCATATCCATGACAGTCATTGCTCTTCCTATTATGGTGCTAGCATTGGTCCCTTTGGTACTCCTACCTTCACATCCATCTCCTTTCACTCTACTACTTATCATATTCGATCAGTCCATGGTCTCTCATGATATGGCATAATCTCTAGCCTAGAAATTGGTGGCTCTAATCCTCTTTCACCTATGGATATTTCACATGCTAGGCCCAAAACATGAGAACCACTATCGGTGCCACTAGGTGAGGCAATCCCATCTTCCCTAGTACACATGCCACCAAATGTAGCTCTATCCACCAAGTATAGTACTTTGTCACCTTTGTCCATGCTAAAATTAGTGATATTATCTCCTAACTAAGCTATATCATAGTGATGTGTACATAAAACTACCATAAAATATCTGCTTGTCTCACCATCCATAGTGTTAGGATGTTGGGTATGACCCATGCTACTTGGTTATATCTCTATCTCTAAACCTAAGGTAACTTATCATCGACCACATGAGACAACCTAGCTAACTGATACATGGGGAACATCTTATATATCCATGCTATCAACAATATAATCAATCCCACCAACTTTTTCCCTTTGGACAATACTACATACATGTCATGTACACATTATACCTAGATGAGATATCCTAAGTCATATAGCACCTTTTGCTCTAATATCATCTAGCTCAATGCTATCATAAATAGTGATACCTTGCCATCTAACTTGTGACACAACACTTGTATTATCACAATCTTCTATATATTTATCATCTAATATGTATATACATCAAACATGTTTACTCTCAATCTAGGGTGTATCATCTTTGAACATGTCTCCCATATAGCTAGGGCTCTCCTCTTGTCATCAATATCTAGTACCCTTGTGACCATGGGTGTACCTACTATGGGTAATCTCAGGATGATGTGCACATATTATAAGGTGATACATACCTCTATAATCCCCCTCCATCTCTAACCTAAAGGTGTTTGCCAATCATTCCTAAGCTTCTAGGAATATGACTAAAAAATATGAACTAAGTGGTATCCCACATATGTACACTATGCCTCTTATGCCCAATGAGATTAATTTAACTCTATCCTTAATATACAATCACTCTAATAAATCTAAATTCCATGATGCATCCACCAAGTGCCAAAATATAGGATGGCCTTACAACCATAAAACAACAAAAGATGTATTAGATCATCCATATCATTCATAATCAAAATACATTATTTTAAACTTTTAATAAAAACAAGCTTAATTTTCTCAAATTAATTAAATTTTAGTAAATTCAACCTATTTTTATCCTCCTTGGCCCTTCTAGCCCTTAGTTGATCATTTTGGGCCATTCTAACACTTTTTTGGCCTTTTGCACACATTTTTATACTATTCTGATCACTTGGTCAAACACTAGTTTGACCAAAATTTCCCTATTTTGACTCAGTTGACTTCATAAAATTTCAATTTTGGCTACTTTATTCACTAAATTTTACAATTTCACCTAATGTTCTTCACATTAGACACCTTCAATTTTCTTACAATCTACTTCTTTATCTATAGCACTAAGGTAAGTAAAGGTATGCATTTTTCAATTCTATCCTTTCATTTATCTTATTTTCTCCTTACTACACTTTAATTAGAATTAATGTTGTGTTATCATGTTTTATTTCTTAAAGCACCATATTGTGTTGCACTCACGTGACACATGATGAGCTTCGAGTGGGGCATATGTATACACATAATATTTGCAAACTTTTATCGATTACTAACACTTTGTATCTTGTAGGAACCCACTAAGTCTCAATATCTATAAGTACATGCCTTAAGTGGTGCACTAGGAAAGGGTTAGGTATACCATTGGTGATTTTCAAGATTATTGTCCCTTTTTCCACTTGTTATCTACACACTTATCTCTTGAAAACATTATCCCTAAGCTTGTTTTTCTCTGTTGTACCCTTTCCAATCATTTGCTACATTTCATCCCTCTTTTCCTCACCTTAAGTCCCTTTTGTTAGTTGATTGTGCTAGGTCAACTAGGTTGACTCTGTACATTTTTGGTTAATTTTCACTTAGGAACTAGTTTGGCCTTTGGCTGACCTAGCTCATGACCTAGTTAATAATTATCCAAAATTATGCTAGGTCAACTTGGTCGACCCTGACAACCAATATTTTTGGAAGGGTTTAGAGTAAAATCTACCTATATATACAAGTTAATTTTTTCATTATTTATAGAAGAGAATAAGTAAGAGCTATTTTGCATCTACTTATTGACCATTATACTTGAGGAACAAGCTTAGGGTTTCATACTTTCTTTGGAGATATGAATCTTATCTTATGGAGAAGTATTTTAGATACATTGATAGGTTGTGTAGAATAGAGCTTATTTATCCTTTTCATCCTTACATACCACAACAACCTCTTATTAATCACCTTGGCCAAGGGTGAAATTGAGGTTCAATGGGTTTATCATCAAATTTAAGTATTCTTAACTTTGTTCTTCCTTTGTAAGAGTAGATAGATATGCATTTGTACTTCTCTTCCATGTATTAGGATTTTGTATACATTGACATGAGTATATGTCTCTTATGCATGTTTAATTTTATTTTTTCTAACCCCCACTTTGTGCCACAAGCTTTGGTGAGAACTAAATTAGATTTACTTTACTTGTTATTAGTTTAGTGAGATATCAAACATATGAATTCCTTAGGGTTGTTACATGATTGTACTTGATTAGAGGCTTTAGAACCCTCCTTAACGTGGTGTATTATAATAAGAGATCCCCTAATTGGGTCTAGCATATCCCCATATTGGTAATATTCATACTTAACAAATGTGTTCCCAATAAAAAATGTATGGTATGGTCTATATTTTTTGAGCTAGGATTGATTTATAGACATGATGATTTTTTGATTGTATACTCTTTCTAAATCCATACCATTAATGTGGTCACTCGATTACAAGTCAAAAATGATAAATGGAAATCCAAGGTGTCCATCCCATGGATATACCCTTCTTTCATTAAATCACCCCAAACACATTCACCCAAGACCAAGATTTCTATCTTGGGTACACCCTAATCCAACCCTTCTAGACTAATACATAGGTCAGTTCTAAAATAACTTCACCAAACACTGGTGAATATGAATTTATATGAGTTAATCAAAACCTCACCCTATCACTATCAAGATATGATGGAGGCCCAATAATCAATAGAGGTTTAACTTAAATATATATGACCTCTAGCAACCTTAGTTGGATCCCTTCAACTATCCACCCTCATCACCTTCTAGGATTCAAAGATAGCTCCTATTTATCTAGATGATTTGGATCCTCCTCTTTTCATTATCACCCACATCAACCATACCTAGATCAAGAGGGTTATGATTGATTAGGGAGCTGAAATTAATATCTTTTCATCTAATATGTATGATAAACTAAAACTCCTAGATAACATCATGTCAAAAACTACCACTGTACTCTGATCTTTCAATGATACCATGGAAACAACCTTGGGGATGATTGTCTTTCATATATAATTGGGAATTCACACTCTTATTTATATCTTCTACAAGGTAGAAGGATAATTTTAATATAACATATTGCTAGGATGCCCTTGGATCCATTTCATGGGTTGTGTGCCATTAGCCTTACATCAGTGAATCAAGTTTAAGCATGAGGATCAATTCCATGCCATTCTAACTGACCCTAGTCCTTTCAAGTCATGCAATATGACTTATGAAAAAGTAACTTACAAGCATGTCGTGACCTATATCTTTCATGACCTTATCCATAAAATCATGGAGGATGACGAAGATGACCTTGAAAAGTCTAATTTTTTTAAGGATCATTTAGAAATACTTAAGGATCATTTGGAAAGTTTATATCATTGAGTGCCCTATCCACTTCCATGTTTGCCTTAACCCCAAAAAGTGCATCTTTATGGTCTTATCAGGTAAACTTCTTGGCTTTATTATTTATCTCTATGGAAGAAAATTTGATTCTACTAAATTAAAGGCAATCCTAGACATGCTTCCTTTGACTAAACTCAATAAACTCCATAGTTTACAGGGGAAGCTCTAATCCATTCGTCACTTTATCTCTCAACTATATAATAGATGTCATCCCCTTCATCACCTTCTTAGGAAAAATATCTCCTTTAACTAGAACAAATATTGGTAAAATGTATTTGAATCACTTAAATAATACCTTCTTTCTCTACCTATTTTTTCCCTCCAAAATATGACCAACCCTTCTACCTCTACATTTTTGCCACAGACCACTCCTTAAGGGCCATGCTTTCCCATCATGATGATCTGTTAGGAGGCCCCTTATCCAACGGTAGCACAATTGATTACTTATATATGAGCAATTAAACATGGAAATATACCAAAATGATTAAGAAACTAGAAACATGAGACAACAAAGAATTTGAGAGACAATACACACTCTTGTATTAGATAATACTAGAAGAAAATACAAATAAGGAAGATGCCACTTCTTCCTCCACCTCAAAGGCTTGCCACACCTCAAGACCTTCTTCCCTCTCTCTCTTGCTCAACACAAAACCAACTCTATAACCTGAGTTACAATCCCTCCTTGAATGCTTCAGCTGATCTCCTTCACCTTACACCTATAGATCTCCTTGACCTTGCTTGCTTCAATGCTCTTACTTGATCAATATGATGATTACAATACATGCCTCATGGGTCTTTAAATAGAATCCCATGGTTACAAAAATAGAAATCTAACTACTAAAATTAGACACACAGCTTGTGACTTAAAATAGCCTCTTAGCATGCAAACACTCAGTTTAACTAATTGACTATTCGTAAACAACAGTTCTGGACCGCACATGCAACCGACGCTGGTCCCTACTTGTCTGGTGCTGCCAACATCGGCTGACTCTCTGCCGTCGTCGGTCTCCTTCTCCACTGCATCTGACCGACGTTGGTCATACTGTCGACACCGGTGGCTCTGGTTCTTCAACATCCTCTTCTAGTGTGTGTGCAAACAATTGAAGCTTTTAGCTCCACACCTTAACATGATCAACATAAATATCAAGCAATATACTATGTAATTTAAAAAAATGTAGAGTATGAGACTCATTATACCCATACTAATAAATTATGCCTCACCTTGGTCTTTGTGGCTTCCAAACTCCATCTTTACATTCTTAACCATAAAACCTTTGTCATAACCAACACCAACCCACTCAAGTACATGTATTCTAAACCATATCAAAATTAGAGTATAGATAGATGGATCATGCTTATAGATGAGTTTGATCTTGATTTCCTCTAGTAAAATTCAATTAAATGGAAAATTATTATAGACTAATTAGATGAAAAACCTTTATAAAATAACCAACCTCCTCCTCTTAAGTTTCCTAATGAGTCCATCATAACTCTCTCTCAAGAGGACTTTGCTTATCAGATGATCAATTTCTTTGATGGATCAAAGTATTAATATGGTGGGGGTGTTAGTATTATCCTTATCTCCTTTGATGGTGATCCCCTTACCTTATCCTTCAGAATTGAATTTGATTACACCGACACCATGGCTAAATATGAGGCCCTAGTTATAGGTCTCCAAACAACTTTGTCCTTGGGAGTTAAATCGATCAAAATTTTTGATGACCCCAAACTTGTGGTCAACCAAATCAATGGTTCTTACCAATTTAAAAATGATTTTTTACAAAAGTAAAAATAATTGGTAGATTTACTCTTGATGTCATTTGATTATTAATTTATTTAAGCCACTCTATGTTCTATGAATAAGTTTACCAATACCATGGATTCTCTTACTTAATAAATCCCATATGTACCTTTCAATTCTAAAATATATGTCACCATCCATGACTTTAATGAATCTTCTTATACCAAATTAGATCTCCCTTCCATCTGTACTATGGAAGAAGCCCACTTTAATATTTGGTACAAGCAAATCTTTGAGTATCTTACCTTAGCTATCATCCCTTCCAATCTCTTCAAAAATGGTCTAAGAGAATTTATATAGAGTACCTCTCACTATACCATACTAGGGGGAATTGTTTACAAGCGAGGCTTTGATGGTCTTCTTTTTAGATGCCTACATAGTCATGAAATATCTCATGCTATCAAAGAAATGCATTATGGGCTTTCTAGAAGACACATTAGTGGTATAACTATTTCTAAATGCATCATTCACCTTAGTTATTATTAGCCTACCCTTAACCAAGGCTATTATGATTATGTATATAAGTGTGTCAAATGCCAACAACAAGTTAATTTACATCACATTTCTAGTCATGGTATTCAAGTCTTTAAAGAATTTTGGCCCTTATCTTAGTGGAGATTAGATCTCATTAGTGAAATTAACCCTCATTAATAATGATGAAAATATTCTATCATCACTAAAACAAAATATTTCACCAAGTGGGTAGAGCCTATTCACATCAATCAATCTACACCAAAAAATATATAGACTTATTTCTAATAGATCTTCAGTCACTTGCATAAGGGCAAAGCTAGCCCCACAAGATAGTTCCACTACCATCCATCTCCCTTTCTAGCCTCCACAAAATAAGGGATTTTGAGCTTACTTGACACTAGGTGATCAACATACTTCTTAACAAACCAACGAATTCTAATACAAAGCATACAAAGGGTTTATGTTCATAGTCCAATTCACCTTCCTATTTTTCGTCCTCACCAATGAAAGAGCATCATGTCTCTTTCATTTTTCATATATACTTGTTGATGCATTCTCTAAGGATTTTTGTCTCTTGATTGTTTAACATTATTATCTCATTTATTTCCTATTCTTACATATCACACATTAATCAAATTAATCTATATGTTGAAGTCATTTTAAAATATTTTGACTCATCTATAATTTCAAATACAAATTAATGACATCATAAAATTAAGAACATTATGTGTTTTATTAAATGATTGTCACATTTTATAACCATCCACATCATTTATTTAGGTGTTTTAAATCATGAAATCATTATATTGATCATAACCATCATCATATATTAAATCAACACATCATATTAATTAATTAACATCTCATCTATCTAAGAAATCTTGATTTTAATTATGCTTAAATCAAATTAATTCTATCATATTCAATCCATTATAACTTTTATCATAAAGTTAATAACAACTATTAAATCATTTCTCATAAACTAGATAAATGAATCAACACATTATTTTATCCATCACATATCTATCTAGGTATGGGATCACATAGATTCATTAATTTAAAATATTAAATTAAGCATACACCTACTAATAGGAAAAATGTTGAAACATCTACGCATGTTATAAACACCATTAAAATCATAAAATGAATCATCACATGAGCATAAATTCATTATAAACAACATAAATCAACCATAACATCATAAATCGAAGAAAAATTATGTGTGTGTATACACACACATATCACTGTCTGTCTTTCAAAATGGTATATACATCACACTGCATCAGCTTACAAGATGGAGTCAAAATCATAGTAATAAAAAAATACAATAAGTCTATGGTGTAGGGATACTACTATCCCCTAGATCCTATCCATCTCTCTAACCTATCTCTGCACATGCAGATGTTGTGCCACCACTAGATGTCATAATATTAGGTCTCCCTACCACATCCCACTCTACAACATATTCTACATACTAGGGCACATCTAGAAGACTGTTAAAGACATGTGCCTCATAGTATCTCCATTCCTCCACTATTGCCACATATCTCAACATTGGAATAGTCTGAGTTGGTCCTATAGATGCTCATCCTCCTATCTATTCTTACAACATCCTGCTGAGTTGATAATAGGGTCACGTATGCCTATAACCCATCCCTCTCTTATATGTTAGTGGCTAGTTATGCCTATGCATAATCTCTTTCCTATTTAATATTGGTTAGCTACCCCTATGCATAGTTTCTCTCCTAGGTGATGGTAGCTAGTTATACCTAGAGACTATCTCTCTACTGGGTCCTCATCACTATCTAGCCTTATGCTATGTCCCTCTCCAATGTCATGGAGTCTAGGGCTACCTATGCTATAGCTAATGCCACTCTCACCTATATATATATATATATATATATATATATATATACATCTTGAGCATCTACCTCCATCAGCTCCTCCTCCATCTCCACATATACATCTTATTTTTCTACCATATCCTCTAACCAAACCCTATCTTGTGTCTCCCTAAACTGAGATAACATCCTATCCCTACCACTAAAAAATGTATTCTTGAGACACCCTAGCATTGTCAATACCTATAGTAACTAGTACCTCATCATATAGTGGTTCTTCTTATACTTACTATGGTGGAGGCAATGGTTCCTCTACATCCTCATGTCTATATCTCAATAATTCTGATAAGACACCCTACATTAAGACATACTATCTCCTCATGTAGTTAAAAATGGATCAACTTTATATCCTAATCTCACCTACCATAAATCCATCTGATGCTTTACATAAAAAGATATGTGCATTGAGCCCCCTCCATGACAAGAACCCTATGTATGGTTTTCATATTCTTTACCCATCAATAGGTACATCCAATCATTTCCTAAACCACACCAAATCTTATACCTCCTCACCTATTCATGGAAGTTCCATGTTTGATCTCCATCTCATGAAGCCTACTTTAAATTTGGCTTGATGCTATGTATACCATGGTAATCTAATTAGTCATAGGATCATGATGTGCTCATATGCCAAAAAATGTAGTAATAAGCATACACTCATATCATAGTGACTTTTTACTTAGTAGACCCACATCTCTTGATAAACCTAAACCAGTAATGATGGGGCCCATGCAAATACTATCTAATCCTCAAGCATATATACTAAAACACCTATCAAAGCCCAAGGAAATATGCCCCCACTTGAGTCAATAAGTGCATAAAAGGTGATTTATATCATCATCATAGTCATCAACCATCTCCCCTCAATATCCATATGATAGATATCCTTGAATTAGAATCCCCCATTATGACATAAGGACTCTACAAAGTCCTCTCCAGACAATTGGTCCATATACACATCCTATTCATCACTATGGATAGGTTGTATCACTCAACCCTATATGGTTAGCCTCAAAATCTTGTGCATGTCCTCTAAAAGAATGGTTATCTCCCCTATTAGTATCACAAATGTGTTGATAGTTGGGTCCCATATCTTGATGAGAGCTACCAATATCATCATATATTGGGGTATGCACTGATAATACCACATGCCACCCAAACCTACTACTATCATATGATCACAATCCACCCTGGTCATGTATCTATATAAATTCCTAAAGAGTGGTGTCACTTGATCCCACATTATCAACAACACCCTCACCTACAAGGTTAGATAAATGACTTAATCTACCCTACATTTTCCAAAATACCATAAACATTTCACCTAAACTACCCTAGTTACTATACCTAGGCAATGACAAACCCATTAGCCTATCCAAATTATAATGCTATATATATATATATATATATACACTCCTAATACTAGGTCTTTTACCTCCTTCACCTTACCCTAAGCCTCAATATTAAACCTTTTAGCCTAGCCAACCATTCTAATCCAACATTTTAAACCCTTACTCTCTTCTTCAAGGTCAACATTGGTCAAGATTTAACTAACATTAATTATTTATTAGAACAATGTTAGTCAACACTCAAATAACACTAGTTAGGTGTTGTGATCAAATTTTAGTCCTATCTTGATTGACATCAACTCTTTATTGACTGATGTTGATTGATAATGATCAACATTGGTCACTGTATGTAGTAGTTAAAGCCCCCAAACCCTAATTTTTTCCTACCTACACTAAAAAAACCTAATGAAACTTAATTTACCCTCCCCTCTACCATATTTTTATCTATAATTCTACTCAAAACATTGCTTTCCCCCTCACCTCATAAATTCCCTCTACCCTCCTCTACCTATCTCAAACTAAAATTTCACAACCCACCTACATATAAAATCAAAAAATCATTAGAAATGTTAGGAGCACCTACCTCATTTTGTGATCATCACTATGGTGGTACCTACTTCCTAGCCACCACTTTCCCTCCACCCATAGTTCATCCTCCATCTTGATATACCCTCACCTCATTTTGTCTCACTTTATCTACCTAGTGCCTTATCCAACATGAATCCCACTATTCTCTACACCATACTCAACTCAAACTCTCAGCCAACTGTAACTCAACCACTCAACTCACACATTTTTTTTACTATAGTCACTTTCACATAAAAAATAAATGGTAGAAAAAATAAAACAATAATGTAAAACTTTGAATGATTTTGACTTTTTTTATCACTGGCCCCCTTTTAGGGTTTAACTGGTGATCAATGTTGATCACCAATAGGGTTAGGTCGACTGAATTTGGTCAAGCTTGATTGACATTAGTCGACACAAATAGGGTTTTGAGACCTTACTACCACTTTATACCCCAAAGGAACCCTTTACTAGCCTAATCCCCACCAGTAAGAACTTTGATTTGGTCCTTATTACTAGCTTGTCAACATACCATTTATGTCAACCTTGATTTCATCACATTGACCCACCTAGACCACCTTACCATGTTTCAAAACATTACACACATTCTCCACTTTTATACATTACCCTACCAGTAACTCAAAATTTTCCCACTTATAGATTTGACACCTACACTCTATTATGTTTTCTTATGATCACCTTATTTTTGGCTCCCTAAGAACACAAATACCTTAGCATGGAGACTTGAACTTTTAAGTGTAACCCATATTAGCTATGCCTCTTGATATGGCTTGGTTCACTTATCACTTGCCCTCCTCAATGCAACCTTATTTGCCACCTGGTTTTATCCTAGAAGCCTCATCTAGGTATACTTTATAGCATTACACTTTATTTCATCTTATGCACCTTTTGTGCTTCCCTGCCTAACCAACCTACCTATTTACCCATTTTTCAAACCCAAACCCAATTTCATATTTACCTCATAACCTATTAGTTTGAGGGGGAACACCTCCTCCTATACTTGGGGCATCCAACCTCCCACTACACTAGTTATTTTTATTTTTTAGCTCAAGGACGTAACCTAAGCAATAAAAAGGGGTACAATGTAGACACTAGAAAACTTCACCACATGGTTTTAATCATCATAAAATACCCCCTTGGTCCCCTTGGTCCCCTTTGCCCCCTTGGGTTAGGTTATTTATTAAAACCCCTTAAAGTACCCATTTACCCCATTTTGGCTAATTTAATTAATTAATTAAGTTAAATGAGCATATTTACACCTCCCCACCTAAACCCATGGCTAACTAATCGACACCTAGCCTTAAGACTATTTCCCACCTAGGCATTTAATGCCCCAACCTCCTAGACCTCTTATTCATATATACCAATGCTACCTTAAATAACCTCAAACCACTTCCATTTCTCTTAATAGCTAATCTTAAGTACAAGTGACTAATTTTAGTAAACTTAAACTATTTTTCCTTGACTAAAATTGGTCACCCCTTGACTGATGTCAATTGACCAAGACTGATGTTGGTTACTTAAGGTAACCAAAAATACCCTATCAAAATAGGTTGAAAATTTTAAACAAGAATCATAACTCTCAAGTGAATCTAAGATTCTAGGTAAACAAACAAACTAGACTAGAGATAAGAATGTTTTTTATCACCCCACCACGAAGAGATCAAGCACCATTAATCTATGTACATTATTCTAGGTTCTCAATCAACTTACATTCAACTTTAGGACTTCTCCAAGCTTGAAGACACCATAAGCTAAGTATCTTGCACTTATATCAAGTTTAGTTATTTAAGGTTTCAATAGTTTATTATTTGTATCTGTTTCCCATCTCTCCTCATACCATCCCTTATGTTGGAGTTTTGTAACTCCAAACACTCCATCTCCCACCAAATACCCCCTAAACATTCTCAGTCACTTGAGTGATAAACCCCTAAGTTTTATACCTCTAAGAATCTATTTTTACCTCATGAGCATCATCTAATCTAAAAATAACCCATAAAACCCTTCCACCATTCAACCCAAAGACCAGTATACCTAAAACCAAAACCCACAGTAATTGACATAAGTTGTCCCCTGATTTGAATTTATTGCCTTAACCAATATTGATTTCATAGTGATTGATATTTATCACCATGTAATTTATTTTCCCAAAAATAATAAGCTAATTCTACCCATCAAACCTTTCCCAAAGTTTGGTTTATGATTTATTTCACACCATACGGTCTTAAACTATTTTTTGAATCAAGTTTTAGTATTTTATCATTAGTTTTTTTAAGTTAATGCCATTTTGATAAAATTATTCATTTTTTCTTCAAAAGTATTTATTTTATTAAGTTTTAGTACTTTCTATTACTTTATGCAAGCATCTTTTTTCATTTTATAGAACTTAACTTATTTAAAGAGTGGATTGATAGACCTCCGAGGAATTCTAGCACTTCTTGGATCTAGCATTCATTAGGAAATCCACCCATCTATCTTGCTAATCAATCTATTTCTATCTTCTTTCTTATTATAGGTCATCCTCCCAAGCCAAAGAGAAGTTCTCTACATCGACTGGACGATGAGCACACAACTAAATATAGGTTCTTATTAACCATACCCTTATTTTAATTTTTTTACTTTTTTCTAAAAAGAAAAAGAAAATAAACACAAAACATAGTGAAACAGTGATCATTACCTTTTTTGTTATATCATACAGTGGAGTCTTTAATATATTATTAGTGTTAGAGGTACAATCACTAAGAGGGGGGTAAATAAATTATGATATATATTCAATCCAATTATAAACCCTTTAAATACTTAACCATTCAACACATATAATCATGAAGATACACATCATTCATAATAATGAATATGGAAGATAAAACAAGATCAAACATAAAACACATGATATATGTGGGAAACCCTCTTGGGGGATAAAACCCATTGAACTTTGAATATGGAATAAAATCCTATAATAAAAATATCCAAAATTTATACCAACACTAACTGCTCAAGGAACACTCATCTATTAGTTTAGTGAGACACCAATCCCATAAAGAACTACTACCCTGTCTAGTTGAGCACCCACAACAACTTGACCTTTAAGAAGCCTTATCTTGTAAAGAGGAAACAAAACCATAAGAAACTAAACACACATTTATATATCTAGAAAAAATAATCTATAACACATTTTATTACTTTTAAACTGATGATGACCACCTTTTTTTGTACTCTTCACCTTCACTCTTTCACCCAAATAGTCTCAAGGGTTCAATCGCTCAATCTACCTCTTATAGGCTCATTAGGTCTAATTAACTATGTATACACCTACATAATATTGATCATATAAGAACCATATTTTTTATATTATGGTTTTCATTGACCTATACCTTCTCTTTCAAAAGTTCTCTACTTTACTTAACTCCACACTTCCTCAACTAGCATAATTAGTCCAATTAGACCTTGTACTTATATCACTCTCTTCCTTTAACCCATATTAGATAGAAAAGTTGATTTTAATATTTTAACCACACTTGAAATAGTTCCATATGCACATTACATGTGATAACCACATTATTCATAGTTAGGTCATTACCTCAATAGCCCCAAACCACCATTAGGTCTTGGTGAGACCTAAAACAATTTGGCCTTCATACTCACAGATTACATGTGAGACTAATTGGACCACCTTGATCCTTTACCAATTTTAAAACACATAAAAAATATCTCCAATATTCCATTGATAAATCTCATATGGGTCCATTCCAACTAGAATACCAACTCAACACTTGAACTAACCAATTAGGTCTCCTCATTCTTTGGGCCTTCATACACATAAAACACAGTCTAAAACTTTTGTAGAAACTACTAAAATATTTCACATAGCCATATGATTAGATAATATGGGTGAAACCTTTATGATATTTTAAACACCTTCATATTATTTAATACTTCAACATAGGATCTAAGCACTCATAACAACTCTCTTAAAATGACCACTCAGACTAGTCATATATAGTTAAAATACAATCAAACTATTTTGACTCTCCATATCTAATCAGGGGCATATCATTATAAAAAATGAATTATTATAAGTATTTTATACTTATAAAACATATCCATACTCATTTTATTCTTCATTTCTTCTCAGAACTCTTTCAACTCACTTCTACAAAGTAGTCACTCAAACTATCTATAGCCTCCAACAATCATAGTCAAATTTTAGACATTTGCTCATAATGAATATGGATTATTAAAACCTAAAAAATACTAAAATATGATTTTAATTGAGTATAACACATTATTAAATATTTATTTCATCTTTAAATATCTAAATACCATCAAGAACAACTCAAAAATCCTTCTTGGGTCACTTATAGAACATGGTCAAACCTTCAGTCAACTTTAAAGCTCAATATATGAAACTATAAGAACATTCAAATATTATAATCAAATTTTATGGATTATATGTTAAATTATTTACAAATTTTAATTTTAAACCATTAGAAAATTATTCTCAGATAAAAATATATTAGCAAAATACTACAAATAGGTTTTCACTTTGCTAATTCAAATGCCAAAGATCATTGTTCATAGCAAAACATCTCACACTTGTCATCATATCATGATCCATGAAATATATATATAAATTTTGATCTATCTCCTTATAAATATCATAACTTTAACTTACATCTCTCACCATTTATCATTGATCTGTGCTTCCATGATTATGACACTTGGTACCCTTGCATGCCTTCTAAGCACATCACTGTCGGTCCCTACTCTTGTGCCACTAGGTAGTCTCATGTGCCTTTTAAGAACATTATTTTTATAACCCAATATTTCACCACTTTTAATTACCACATGATATTTATCTTATGAATTATCACCATTATATCTATCTTGACTATTTGACCCTAGACTTCAACATAGTTAAACTTGATGGCCTTTGGTGCATCACAGTCTACTAGAGCAACTTTGAAGGTTTATATATTGAACTATAAAACACTTCAAGACTCCAAATTTTTATGTTAACTTAATAATACTATATAAAAAATATCTATTAAAATATTTTACCAATGTTGGCTTTTTGGTTACCTACACAAAATGCATAAAATTTATAGATCACTCATATTTGCATGATGTGTAGTGACAATTTGACTTCTCTTAAGCTAAAATATACATGTTTCTCTTTCCAAATGATAAAATTACACACTATAACTTAACCAAGACATATATGTATGCATCACAAATTTTTCTTTGTCCTTAAAGGCCTACACATGTGTCATATCTCTCCAATCTATCAAACACAACTTCTTTGTCATTCATGCACTAGTACCACATTCTCTGTTTGACATAAATGAAAACCTAAGACATTAATGACCATGATAAACAATATCCCCCTTTGTCAATAATGGAAAAACACCATCATAATGACTTCTTACTCATTTAAAAATTTTCATTCTAATCTTTCTCCACCTTTGACATTAATGACAAAGGGTATCTTCTTCAACATGCTAACAATAATTCCTTAACATCATGTGTGCATTCAAATACTATTTAAGATGATTAGGATAATTACATATTTTCAATCATATGAATCAATTGCTCTTCCTTTGACATCCACTAATTTGAACTTGGACTTCTCTAATCCTTGGACCTATCTACCTATAGAACTCATAATATCTCTTTACTTATGCATTAAAATTATATAACTTGTCAAAACACATGACTTGGTTTGATCAAGTGATCATATCAATATTATTGTATTCAAAACTATATAAAACATCTTTATATCTCCACCATGACTAAGGCATATCACATATGCTCCACCTCACATCATGCATATTTCTCCAAGCCATTTAAGATAGTTATCTCCCCATAACTCCTTTCTCTATGACATATTCAGTAGGTCTCTTTTGGGTCTAAAAATAGATTTTTCAAACACTATCCACACATAGTTAATGCTCATATGAAAATACCAATAGATCTCATATCTTTAAAATATTTTGAACTCCATGACATATATAACTTGACATATAAAAAATTTGAAGACCATCTTCATGATATAAAAAATATGAAAACATATTCTCCTCATATTCCTTATCAACCTTACCTTCAGTCATCCTTGATTACATGCCTAGATACCTCCATTCGCTACCTACAAACCTTGTACACATAGTTTCATTCTTCACCATTTGACTAAATAGATCATCCTTTAGATAGTCAAAATTCTTCATGTCCTTTCACAATAATCCAACACATATTCTCATGACCTTTCTTGTCCTGCAACATCAATAAAAAACTCAACTAACATTTACCGTCCTTCCTCTTTCTTATCCAGTATATCCTTGAAGCGTAGATAGAGACACCCTAACCCACAATGTCTTAGAACAATGTGAAGCTAAGAGTTTCCCATAACTAATCATATTCCTTCTCCTCCTCTATCATCTCAAACTAATATTTAATTATTATTTTTCTTAGACCTAAGAGAAGCAACTTGCTCATCCACTACAATATTATCCTTTTCCTTTTAAGAATGAATTGAAAATACATGGAGCCAACAAGTATTCATGACATACCTCATCACTAGACATTGAAAATTGATGTTCTTTATTGGGGATATTGATGGTATATATGTTTTCATTGATTTCAAATAGAATTGGTGATGACAAAGTGGTCTAATAAGTCAAAGTGATGGAGAATGGTGGTCTAATGTGCTTGGTGTAGTGTGATGCTCGCATAAAGGTTGTTTAGATGAATGTATGGTGGCATGGAGCATGGTGAGGAGCTCAGTGTGATTGTAATATACATGCTAGACATGTATAAGATGCTGAGAGCTCAAGTAAATGACTTCCAAGTGGTTGTAAGAGGTCTACAAGATAGTTTGGCTATTGACCTAAATGGACTAATAAAGTCATTATGAACAATCATCATGAGATTATAAGGAGGAAGTGATTCTATGAGCATAAGAGATGATTTAGTAAGTTTATTCAATGATTTTAACCATGTCTCAGATCCAGAGATGAAGAGGAGAGGTAGAAAGTTGTTCTATGTGTTCTTGAACTATGTTGCAAGGTGTTCTAGTGGCCTCTATTGAGGGGTGTTATGATATTTTTATAATGGTTATGATATTCATATGGTATTATAAGGTGTAATAGGGTCTATAAAATGTGTGTTCCAAGTTTCAAGTTAAGAAGTGAAGGAAAAGAGTTAGAAAAGTGCTTTGAAGGCTTCAAGGGGTGCTAGAAAGGTGTCTAGTGAGCCCAAGAGGAAGTTTCTCATGTTTTTTTTGTCATGTTTATGGTTTGAATTTGGACTTGAGATTATTTATAAGGTGAATAAGGTTCCTAAGAAGGTTTTCAAAGCATTTTTTTAGGTTTTAAGGGCAAAAAATTTATGAATGATCGTTAAGAAGCTAAGGAGGTTTTTGCATGCTAAAATATTAGTCTTAGACTCGATTGGAAATATATTGATTATTAGTGGAAATTATGATAGTGAAAGGTATTTTAGTCTCTTGACAGTGTGTGGGTCCCATAAAAATGGGTTGTTAATAATATTGTTATTTTTTAGGAAGATTTATGTGAATGACTAGGTAATCTAATGGATGATTATTGAAGCTCAAGACTTGTCTCAAAAATCCATATGAATTTTTATGAATATTTATCTCTCTATGTCAAATTTATAAAATTTTAAAGTTGACTAGTCGCTAGAGTAGAAATGAAGCAAGTAGTGAGAAAGACTAGTTGGAGTGAGAAGATCAATTGAGAAGGTGATCAGGTGTTTACGAATGACTTTGAGAGATTCATGGTGATTAAATGGTTTTATTAACTCTATAAATTAATTTTAAGTGATTCCTATTCTTGAGGTATGATCAAGGAGTTGACTCAAAGTTGACCTTCTTGGTCTTTTTGAGTCTGTGTGAGCTAGTGAAGTGAAAATAGCTTGTCGATGAGTTATTTCTATTGAATCCTATGGTATAATTACAAGAGAGTGATATAGGATAATTTTATGTTATATTTAATTCCTTTTAATATATTATTTAATCCATTTGGGTGAGATAAAGTCATGTTTCCATGACTGGTTTTTGGAGCTTGCAGGGAGTCTAAAGTGGCCTATTTAGAGAGGCTAGTTTGAGCTATTCTAAGTAGATTTTGAGGTGAGTGAGAGATTTTTGGTATTATATAACTATTATAGATTTATTAAATTTATTTTTTCTTCATATTTTTCCTCTATTTTTATTGGAGTAGTCAAAGTTCTTTGATTGATTTTTGATGTACATGACTAATCTGAGTGATCATCTTAAGAGAATTAGTTTGAAGCTATTTGTTCTATGTAATGGAGAATAATGGTTTTATTTTTTTTTATTAAGGTCATTGGGTATATATAAATGTGATTTTGTATGATTTATTTTATAAAATTATCTTCATGCTTTAGTTCTTCTTGACAATATTTTCTGTGTTTGCAAGTCTAGAAGTGAGAGAGAGAATGGCTTGGTTCAAGATATGAATTGAAGTTCCAAGTGTTTTAGACCAATATAGGAGTGATAAATGATATATTTAAGGTGTGTTTTATTTTTTTTAGTTTTTAAGATTGAAGGTGGACCAAAGGGTCTAAGGTGTAACATGTTGATTTGTAGGCCTAATTCATTTAGGTCTCTATTATGCATATTTGGTTTTTTAGGTCTTAAGGGAAGTATAAGACCTATGGATTGTTTGATTTGGCTTTATGGAATGTATAATTATATATTTAAAATATATATCAATCATGTAAATCATCTTAGCTGACCAAGATGGCTTAGATGAGAGTATGGTATATATACTACGCATAATTGGCCTATTTGGGGAGTGAGAGTGTGTGTGGATAAAAGTGAAGAAGAGGAGAATTTTAAAGAGAAGGAGTAGGTAATCGAGGACCATAATATGTTTTATAATATCAACCATTTTTACTGATCAGGTTCATGTGTTAATAAGTCATTAGGCCTAGCAGTCTAAAGGGTGTCTTAGTTGAGCGAATAAGCTAAGAGTGCCTACCTAGAGAAGAGAAGCAAGTTTGAAGGTGTTAGAGAAATATAAGGTCATAATTAGGTGTATAATACATCATATCAATGGTGTAAATAATATTTGAGGTGGTTGAGTGGGTGCTTAATCACCTAGGGGGTTGTATCCTCCTTGTTAGTTGGAGCTAGCTAAAGGTTTAATATGTGCTGGAATAAATTGAGGGGTGGATGCTCCTTTATCAGTTGGAGCTGGTATAAAGTATCATTTTAATGATATAATTATAGGAATTTAGTCCATTCATTTTTAGTCTTGAGAGTGGGTTTTATCCCCCATGATGCTTTCCCACATAGATGATGTGTACTTATGTTAATTACTCTTGATCTTGCTCATGTGTTGATTTGTTCATGTTATGTTAAGTGTTTGTTTTATTGGGATGAAATGGATTTCATTGTTATATGTTGATTAAATAATTCACACCCCCCATAAGTATATACCTCCAACATTCTTCACATGAAACTTGTTCAATAATAGTAGGATGTTTGCTTGTATCTATACACACCTCAAAACTAGCCTTAACTAACACCTTGGTATTTTTTTTGAGATCAAATTAAAATGATTTTTAATTCTCCTTTTATATCTAGATAGATGACATATTATCTTCACATTATTTAATCGTATTCATATCTAATTCCTCTTTTTTTTTAGTAGGTAATCCACCTTGATCTTTTAACTCAACTAAATTATTTTTCTTGGTTTTCACTTCCCTAGGTTCCCATACCAAGGATTGACCTTTCTTAAGAACTTTAGGATGACCATGCACCTTCTTATGAATTGAGATATTTATTTCACAATATCTTGAAATATGACCAACTTGGTGACAACTAAAAAAAATAACATCATTCATACCTTTTGAATGATGAATATTGTAAATCTCAAAAAACATATTATCTTATCTCTTAGGTTCATTATGCTCAAGCTTAACTATTTTAGGTCTCCACACTTGGGTTAGTATTTTCCCATGCATTTTTGGGTACAATCTAGTAATATTTCCCATGTCATGACAATTATATCAAAATTTATTATCCATACCTCTTGTTGACCATCTAATCTTCCTTCTATAGTTTCTTTCCTTACGACCAAAAAGCTTACATGCAAAACAATGACCATGAAATTAAATTTCATACCTTATAGAGTTTGGTTGCCCAATAAATGTTTTCACCTTCTTGTCGCTACCTGAACTTTCTTACTCTTTATCAATATTGTTTACCTTGACAACAAATTTATCATGATCATCCTTCAATGAATCTAGCTTGGTCTTCAATTGAACACTCTCATCCTCTTTAGCTCTCATACTTGAACTTTCAGCGTCTGACTAAATTCTAAGATCTTAAATGGTATCCTTATCCCTCTTATCTTCTTTATTCATGTCATCTTTAAATATACATGCTTTATCTTCAATAATATTTATATAATCAAGATTGGAATTCAAATCATCATGCTCACCTTGATTTGAACTGAACTTGGCATTTGTCTCTTCTAACTAAGTTTTGAAATGTCTGCATTCTTCCTCTTTTGAACTCTGATTAATATTTGTAACTCTTAATTGATATTCAAGAATGCTAATATTATCTTTATCATATTTTTATCTTGATATTTAATTTAATGATTCTATCTCTTTATTGAGCTTGATGCACTCATCCTTAATAGCCTTAAAACTTGAGACTTTAATATTATTTAAGTTTCTTCTTGATTATACTCACTCATCTTACCTATATACTATCAAAAACTACCTTGTACTAATTGAAATTTTCTTCACTTTATTTTATACATACATAAGTAACCTCTAATTGATCCTTTAACTCTTGATTCTCTTTCTTCAATTTCTTATCCATCTTATGCTACTTAAGATCACCTTTAGGTTGTTAGACCTACTCAAAAAGGACCTGCTCTGATACCAATTGTTAGAGGTAAAATAACTAAGATGGGGGTTGAATTAGTGATAATATATATTCAATACAATTACAAAACATTTAAATACTTAATCATTCATCACATATAATCATGAAGCATACACATCATTCATAACAATGAACATGGAAGATAAAACAAGATCAAGCACAAAACAAATGATTTATGTGGGAAACCATTTTGGGGGATAAACCCACTCAAACCAATAAGATGGAATATAATAATATAATAAAAAGATCCAAAATTTATACCAAAAAAAACTGATCAAAGAACACACATACCTTAGTTCATTAAGACACTAATCTCATAGGGAGCTACTACCCCTATCTAGTTGATCACCCACAACAACTAGACCTTTAACAAACTTTATCTTGTAAGAAGGAACCAACCCCGTAGACAAATAAGAACCCACTTAAAAAAATTGAATAGATAATATTTAACACATTTTATACTCTTATATTGATGATGACCACCTATGTTTTCACTCTTCACCTTCACTCTTTAACCCAAATAGTCTCAAGTGCTCACTCACTCAATTTGCCTCTTCTAAGCTCATTAGGTCCAATGACCTATATATACAACTACATAATTTTTATAAAATAAACATGACTTATCCTATTTTCTCTCTGATGATCCTCACAGACCTGTACCTTTTCTTTCAAATGTTCTTTACTTCACTTAACTCCACACTTCCTCAACTAGCACAATTAGTCCAATTAGACATTGTACTTATACCACTCTCTTCCTTTAACCCATATTGAAAGGTGAATAAACTTTAAATATTTTAACAAAACTTAAAATATGTATATACACATGTTACATGTGAGAACCAAAATCTTCATAGGTTGGTCATTAACTTATTATCCCTAAACCACTATTAGGTCTTGGTGAGACCTAAAACAATTAGGCCTTCATACCCACACGTTACATATGAGACTACTTGGACCACCTTAATAATTTAAAAATGATTTAAACACATAAAACAATATCTATAATAACCAATTTATAACTCTCATATGGGTCCATGCCACCTGGAATACCAACTCAACACTTGAACCTGCCAATTAGATCTCTTCGCTCTTTAGGACTTCATACACAAAAAACACAGTCTAAATTTTTTGAAGCAACTACTAAAATATTTCACATATCCATATGATTATATCACATATTAAAAACCTTTAATACATATAAAACACATTCATGTTCTTCATATACTTCAACATAGGCTCTAAGCACTCAAAATAACTCTCTTAAAATGACCACTCCGACTGGTCATATATAGTCAAAATATAGTCAAGATATTTTAACTCTCCATATCTAATAAATGGAATATCATGAAAATAATTATATTATTATAATATTTTGAGAATTATAAAACATCTCCATACTCATTTTATTCTTTGATTATACTTATAACTCTTCCAACTCACTTTTACAAAGTGGTCAATCAAACTATTTGTAGCCTCCAACAAACACAATCAACTTTTAGACATTTATTCATACTAAAGATGGATTGGTCAAACCTAAAAATAATAAAATATTGGTTTAATTTAGTATAAAACACTTTCAAATATTTATTTATTTTTTAAATATAAAAATACCATCATGAATAACTCAAATATCCTTCTCAAGACACTTACAAAAAATGGTCAAACCTTTTGTCAACTTTGGAGCCCAATATATGCAACTGTACAAACATTAAAATATTATAATCAAATTTTATGTATGTTTCATGAATTCCTTTAAAAATTTTATTTTTACACCATCAAAATATTATTATTAGTTCAAAATATATTAGTAAAATACTACAAACAAGTTTTCCCCTTTGCTAATTCAAATACCAACGGTCACTATTCAAAGGAAAACAACTGACACTTTTCAAAGCTAGATAAATTACACTCCATATATATCCTTAAAATTATCTTAAATTTCAATTAAATTTATCACTATTTATCATTTATCTATGATTATATTATTAAGACACTTGGCACTGTCGCATGCCTTTTGAGCACATTACTGTCAGTCCCCACTCTTGCACCACTTGGTAGTCCCGTGTGCCTTCTGAGAACATTACTGTCAGAATCTGATCTTGCACAAATTGGTAATTACAAATTCCAATTATATTTTTAATGCTCACCATTAGATATATCTTTACTATTTGACCCCAGACTTCAACATAGTTAAACTTGATGGTCTCTGATCCATCACACTCAATTAGACTAACTTTGATGGTTTATATCTTGAACTAGAAAACACTTCAAGACACAAAATATTTAGAGTACCTTATTTACACTATATAATACATCCCCATGAAAATATTTTACCAATTTTTACTTTATAATTACCTACAAAAAATACACAAACTTGTTGGATCACTCATATCTGTATGATGTGAAGTGACGATCTAGATTCTCTTAAGCTAGAATATACATATTTATCTTTCCAAATGATAAAATGACACACCAGAAATTCACCAATATATCTATGGATTCCTCAAAACTCATTATTTGTCTTTATATACTTGAACATGTTTCATATCTATCCAATCTATCAAACGTAACTTCTTTGTTAATTATGCACTAGTACCACATGCTCTCTTTGACATCAATGACAACCTAAGAAATTAATGACCATTCTCAATAATTATAATGACTATAGTTACATAAAATTAAAGTGTTACCTATTAGATAAAATTGGATACAATAGGGGAGCATCATTCGAAACTATTTTTCAAGCCTTATAACCTTATTTATAGCTCGTGATTCCTTGTCTTTATGTTATAGCTTTTGGTAGTGTCTTGAGGTGATGATCAAGTTGTTTTAGGGTTATATATAAGGTTTTGTCATAAGGTGAAGTCATAATAATCATTTGATTAGCTAGTATTCATAGCTTAGTCCTTGATGAGGTTTCCAAATGTATTTTGTCATATAGTTTGCAAAAGATAAGGTAACTTTATAGAAATTAAGGTAATTCTCAAGAGTCCAAGTAATATTTTATTCACATGAAGACATGAGATAAGGTTACTTCACTAAAGACCATAAATAAGGAGGATTTACACCATAAAAATGGAGATTATTCAAGGTCATGTGGCATTAAATAAAAATTATGTCATGTTACATGGGGTCTGTACATGCTTTAAAAGGTGGGAAAATGATCATTTCTAATGTATATCAACCTTCATTCACTATTCCAAACCCAAAGTATAGCATAATGCACATTGGATGGCAAGAGTAGGTTACACAGGAGGTTTTGGTATGTTATTTTATCTTATAGATACTTTATAAAAATGAAGTATTATTTGAGGTCTTGAAATATCTCATTAATCTTCCAACATCATTATCAACATTCATTTGACATGTGTGAGCACTAAAATGGAAAGAAAGGGTTGTGTTTGTTGATTCTTGAAGATGGAAGGAAAGTTCTTAGATATTTTTTAATGTTTCTTACCTAAAGTGACCTTAAATTAGTATATAACAACCTCACACTCATGTAATCAGTCTTCTCAATCTTATTTTCACCTCTAAGTGGACTCTTTGTGCTAATTCAACATAGAAAACTCAACATGTGAGAGGCACTAGTCTTGATTAATAAGATCATCCACCTCAAGTGAAGTTAGATCAATGTTTTCAAGTAAATTATATATCCATAGATCCATAAAATAAATCTCTCCTAATATTCTCAATATCATTCAATGGTAGGGGTAGAATGAATTTTGGGTTCAAAATAGCGCCCATAGGTCAGTACTTGGAGCATAGAAGAAATTAAATCTTTTATACTAAATGTGAATATTGAAAGACAAAAACAATGCATGTATAGTATGGAATAAAACATATAGGGTGATAAAACCCTTAAATCTACCTTAACATGAAGAAAATCACCAGTTCTTAACCTACAAGTGAAGAAGAAACCCTATATGCTTATAGGAGATGATGAGGTTATTATGGCTATAAAAATATTACCTTGAAGAAACCAATGGATAAGATTGGTTTAATATTAATTGACTATGATATATTATGTTTCATAAAGGGAATTATATAAGTGGTGAATTATATTGTATTTTGCTTTGGATAGGTTTGAAATAAGGATTTCAAGACCATGATTCAAGCCTGCCTCTAAGATTGTGAGGAAAACATATAGGTTGTCTGGTTTTTGAATACTATGGAGGGTTACCAAGCAATTAAAATTGATAAAAAAACACTATAAAAAACTTTATAAATATCATAAACATCATTTTTAGGTCTATTTTAATAAATTCAAGTGTCTATTATTGTGATCGTCATCTAGTGAGTCCTCATTCTCAACAAGCAACTCCAAGGAGGTCTAAAGGATTGAATGGTAGGATTAATAACTTGAGGGGAAATATAAACCATGTGGAAAGATCATAAAATACCTAAATAAAATCACCACCTTCAAAAATCCTACAAGGGATTTTTAATATGTTATGACAAGCTATACATAGTCTAAGAATACCTACAACCATGTGTAGTCTTACATATGTGTGATTAAGAGATGTATTTTAGTATAAGAATGAAACAAAGAGAGTCAAAATGGGTGTGTAATTTTCATAAATAAACATGTAATATGTTTAAGAGGTTTAGAGAGTGATTGAAAATAAAAAAGATAACTCACCTCCATTTTCATTGTCCCAAAATGCATGTAAAATCTTGAAACTTTGCATTTTAGAGAGATTTGAAGATGATTCAAGGAAAAATGACTATTATAGTAGTTTAGTGGAGTTGGGTAATACCTAAAATAGGTATGTTTTTTATTTTAAATGTCCTAAAACTCTAAATTTTCCTTGTTTGTTGCTCTCAGACAACTCAGGCTTATGTTAAGACTAACCTAGGGCTAGAATCTTGCATTTTACATAACTCAAGTTATAAAAATTAGAATTTATTGAAAATTTTAAATATGAAATTATTTACTATTACCTAAAATATTTTGGTGATTTTGGAGTAGTAAATATGGTTTTGTATGTTATATAGTATAGTGTCCTTGTTTTAGGCCTAATCAGGCCTAATTGGGAAAGATGGGTGTTGTGTTAGTAGGTCTACATTTGAATTTGAGTCCTAAAATTTTGGGTGACTATGGAATGGGATAAAGGATATTAAAAAAATATTTAATTTTTTATATAATAACTATGAATATTTCAAACCTTGTAACTTTGTGTCAAAATAAGACTACAAGGAATAAGCCTTCTTAGAGAGTAAATGTGAGAGCCGTGAATGAAATTATAAAACATAGGTGGAGAGTGTATACACATAATATTTTCAAAATTTATCAATTATTTATAATTTATATCTTGTAATAACCCATTGAGTCTCAATCTCTCTGAGTACACATCTTAAGGATTATACTGAGGAAGGGGTGGGCAAACCTTTGGCACTTCATATGATTTTTATCTCTTACTACCACTTGATATCTACACACCCATATCATAAAAACATTACCCTAAGATTTTCATCCTCTTTTTAATCCCCCTCTAGTCATTTTCTACCTTTATTATCCCTTTCCTAACCTAAAATCATTTTTGATGATTTACGTTACATTGTCAGCCCCATTAACCTTGTACTCTAATTGATAAAACTTATTTAGGGTCTAGGTTGGCCCCTGGCTGATGTAGAATAAGACATAATTTTTTATATAAATAAAGATACAAGTTATATTGTGTCAACCTTGTTGGCCTAAAATTTTAAAAGGACTCTTGTTAGATTTTCCTATATAAATGTTGGTAATTTATCTAGCCAAGGCCAAATGCTAAACCTTACAACTAATGTTTTTTCATGAAACTCACCTAAGCCTTTATATGATGCTATCTTGAGTCATGATGTCTCCTAATCTACTTATTTAAGTCATTCAAACACTCCTAAAGGTGTCATTGAGTTTGTTTATGATCACCATATGTCCTCAATGTCCTTGGTCATTAGGTGATGTGATTGATCATCATAGTGTTAATTTAATGTCAACTAAATGGATTATATCTTAGTGTAATGTCATTTTAATGTTTACATTAAAATTGGTTTCAAATATCATCATGATGTTTGAGTATATTGTGTTGTCTTTAATAATTAATTGAAGTGGTCTTCTGATCTAGACCTAATGAGATAAGATGGTTGAAGATGGTAGCTAATGACTCACTATGAGCTTATCTAATGTATCTAGTATATTAAAATATGATGGGATATAATCCTTAAAATTGGTGATTAACATACATAAAATCCTCATGAATAACTTTTAACAAGTTTTAAAGGTACTCTTGTGACATTTATTAGCGATCTTCTTTGTAAAATTATGTGTATGTGGTCTAAAAGTGAATATTTTGGTCTTTAAATGGCAAATTTTGACCTCATAAGTCAATAAGTAATCAATAATATATTTTAATCACACATCATGGCCATAATATTGCTTAGTCACATGGTTATTAATTTAAAAAGTGTCTCTTCTATGATCTTATAAGGTTATTTGTCCACCAAAAGAGTTCCCACGTGTGAAAGGAGCTATCTTTTTACTATCCTTGGCATATTATTTGAGTTGAAGATGATTTTGACCCAAATTCTTATTAATTTTTCCATAAAATAATGATTTGATGTTTAAAAAAGAGGAAATGAAGGTGAATTTATACATTTGGATAATGTTTTCAGATATAATAGATTCATACTATACAAATCTGCTTAGGAGGAGTCTTAGACATGAAATAAGAGATAGTTATAGACATATGGTGAATATATTATAATGTTTTAAGGATTTATAAGGACAAAACCATTGTGTTTTCCATGGATTATTCATTGGCAGATTGTAAGATTACCTTAGGTTTGTGCTCAGTCTATATGGTAGAGAGAAAGTAGATCTAAGCTCTTGACCAGGTAAAGTAGACCTCATGACCTTCCAATCATGGGTATTGGTTGATGGTTTTATATTATTAACTTTATGAACAAAATATAATAACTTAAGGGTTCATATCACTATTTACATCTACATAAGGTAAGAAGAGTGGTCTAGTTTTGTGAAATTTCTATCTATTTTAGCCAAACTACTAGTTGATCCTAGTTCTTTAGGTCTTGAAGATCCCTGTCATAGCTTCCCCAATAGTTTTATACACATGAGTGAGTGAAAAAAGTTTAATATCACATCTAATACTAATCTACAGTCTATAAGTAAGCCAAAGATTGTTGTATAATTCATAATGGATCCGAAGGTGTCAAGATTCATTGATATTTTATTTGTAAGGTTTCATTTATGATAGGTCCATTCAATTTCATCAAATTTAATCAAATTCCTATGGCCTAGAGACCATAAATTTTCACTTAAACCTGATAATCCTACTCAAGAAGATGTTAAGTAAACTTATCATTTCTTAAGGTAATTTAGAGATTTCTAGGTTTCTCTTTTGATAATATATGCTTCATTAAGAGCCTCTAAAATGATCTATCATGTTGATGCATATGCTATAATCCCACCTAGGATATTCAAATACTATATAGATGTTAGATTTAGGTTTCATTTCACTCCATCATGTTTCATTCCATTTCATAGTCTTCACACTACCATTAAGCCATTGTATAAGATTATTACTCCATATCCATTCTCATTTTCCATGTTCCAATATCATCATATCACTATTCATACACATTCACCTTGTGGATCTACTAGTTTAGAGGATTCAAGAGTGTTTAATAAACACCATGGTCATCCAAATGACTCATAAATTCTTAAACCTTGCTAAAAGATTAAACCTCCATGTACAGACAAGGTCATAATACATCTACAATATTTTGTTAAGATCAATATTTGTTGAGGTCTATAGAGTCAAGGTATGTGAAGTTAATTTTTTCACTCTTATTAATTTTGAAGGACATCATAGTCAATTTTTTGACCTTCTCAAGGTCTTCTATCATCCAATATTCACCTTAGTCTATACAAGGCACAATGATGATCACCTATAACCATGTTAAGAAGAGGTGAAACCAAAGATGAAAATAAGAAGAAACCTAGATGTTTTGGGGGAGAGTTAAAATCAATAAGAATTTCAAGGAAATAAAATATCATTAGAGTGACTTTATAGGTCTATTTATGTCAATTTAAAAAATTAAAACTTATACACAATTCGTACAAGGGTCAAATTCTCATACACAGTCAGGCCTATAATGAAGAAAGGTCTATGTTCAAAAGGTAGATTAATGAGTCAAAGGTGACAATGTTACAAAATTATGGGCATAAAACTTAGATTAGAGGTAGACCCTAAATATGGATAACTCATATTAGGACATAGTTTCATGTGAAACTTCACTACAATAGTGTTTGGATGGCTCCTGAAGTATGTAAAACTTAGATCAAATGTATAGACTATGAAGAAGGTGTTGTTATATATTAAATGTCAATGAGGTTTATACCCAAGTTTTAGAGTCACTTGAGATATTTAATAATGACAAGCTAAGGGTTCCATATTAAAAATTAGCATATCCATTCACCTCATTAAATATCATCTATAACCTTACCAAGACAAGTCTATCTCTAAGTTGTGAAGAGGATGGGAGAAGAGTATCTATGGAAGAGGCCCATGATAAAATGGAAGATTAATAAGAATAATTAAAATTTGGAATAGGTTATATTATGAAAAATATTTTACTAAATAAATTTCACTTCAAGGTTAACCTTGAAATGGCCACACACAACTAATACTAGGGTTAATAGTATAGACATATACACATACCCTAGATAGACACAAATCAAAGTAAAATTTAGTCAAGGAGGAAGATTATAAAATTCACCTCTAAATTAAAATGATAATTTTATACTTTTATTACAAAACAAGATCATGACTTCTATAAAAGGTTTACAAACTCATGAAGGTACATAGGTCTGTGTACATAATGAAGACTACAGGAACCTAATAGTACCCTTGAAGAGATAGCGTACCAAATAAAAAAATGAGAGGAAGGTTAAAAATTAATTTGGATATATCAAAGTGATAATTTATGGTGGAATGGATAAAATATCTTATAATTCCCCAATCAACACTTACAACTAGTATTGGCAGAGGTAGTTGCACTAAAGGAAATGAAGAGAGATGGTATTTTAATAGGGTACATAAGACTGAGAAGTGACTAAAGAAGGATAAATTAAATTCAAATAATTTTAATATAAAATAAAAAATAATTTTTTACACTATAATTCCATACTGATAAGGAGAAAATAAATAAACTCAGTCATGGACCCATGAAGCATAAAAACTTAGGTAGCCCACTAGCTAGTTTTAAGAAAAATGAGTTTTGAGGCCTCCATAGGCATGATATATCTATGAAACTTGGTAGAGTTGGTGGTAATTAGTGAATTAAAGTTAAAATGGTATTTTAAATGTCATATAAGTATTATAAACATACACTATTTTTTATCAGATGGACCTTAGTTTGTTAATAGTCAATAAAGAAGCCAGTAGGACTATTTGGAGGTCTATGGATATGATAGAGGGTTTAAAATTCATGTGATTTTTTAAGGTAGATAAATTTAATTATAAGTATTAATAAATATTTTTATATGGATCAAAATTATTTTTTCATGTTAATATTCACTTGAGGGATTGTATATGCAAACATGCCTTAAACCTCTAAGAAACTCAACCACCATTTTGAACTGATCTAGGTGTTATTTAACATTGATGGTCATTATAATGTGTGGAGAATCATTTAAAGTATTTATGAAAATTTTATAACTATTGGGATGAAATATGATTGTAATTTTGGCTCTTGAACCTTCCTTTTTCTTGCATAGTCTAGATAGCCAGTTGAAGCATCTTTTCACTACATAAATATCTTGATGGATATTTTACATGGGAGTTTGAGATAGTTAGGGTAGTTGAAGGGGTCAACATAATTAAAATTCATGGAAAAAGGTTTTACATTAGGGGTCACTATGATATGAATAATTTCTAAGATTTTCAGACCCCTAAAACCCTTTAAAAACCTTCAAAGATACTTGATGGAGTAAATATGCCACAATGTGCATTTTAATGAAGTTTTTGGGCCATGAAATGGTGTTGGTTGTATTCCTAACTCTCTTTAGAATCATAAAAGTCTATTGGTTATCACGTGCATGAATCATGCTATATGAACTAGGTCTAAGAAGGCTATTTTGAGCTTGTAAGTAAGAAAATGATTTGTGTTTTCATATGCAATGTTTTAAATAAGGAAGATTCAGTCCTAAATTATCTAAATAACCTTGAAATAAATATATAATGGAGTATTTATGATAGTTTCCATAGATAGATAGGTTTGGGTGTTCAAATAAGAAGTCACATGCATAGAGATAGAGGGTAAATGGCTCATTCAATCCAACACGATGACTCTAAAGGACTTCATAGATGTTATTTATGTCCTATACAATGAGTAAGAGATTTAAGACTTAAAAAAAGGTTAGAATTATAAGAACCATGCATATACATACACTTGTTTGTTAGACTCATTAGATAGTGACATCAAGAAAGGATCATCAAAAGGCAAGTTAGGGTTATGAGTGCACCTATAATATTTATAAACATCATCATCAAGTTGTTTGAAGGGCGTATGTCAGTTTTTAGCTTTAGGAAAGATGATATGATGACTGGTCATTTAGGCTTTAAGACACTAAAAAATTGCTCATAAATCCTATTTCTTCCCCAAGAGGTGATTTCACATGCTCACCATGGTACCAAGATTTTTCTTGGGAGATTGGGCACTTTGGTAGAGGTAGAGGGATTAGTATACTATAATTTCATGGAATTATTTTAGACATTCAATGCCCAAACTTTATGAATCATTGTTAAGAGTCCTAACCACTCTTAAACCTCTCTAAAACCTAGTTAAGATTAGTCTTGAGAAAATTAAATATTATTGCACTAAAACACCCATGAATCACTTGATACACACTAGAACCTTGAAGTACACTTAGAGAGGGTCCTAACCACGGTACTGTGTTGTATGAAACTATATGGACCTATTTTAAAATAGTGCTTTTTGGGAAAAAATAGAATAAATATAGGTACAAGGTATTTTAAGATGATGTCAATCATTGGAGATATTAATTTGGCATTTGTTTCACCTTATCAAGGCATTAGATGTCCAAATATTTTACTATAAGTGCCTATGTAACTCTCTTCTAATCATTTAGTCTACGAGAGTGAAGGAGAAGGTGAAATAGTCACTTAGTTTGACAAGTTTTTAGGTGTTTCTTTCCCAAGAGGACCAATTTTATGATTTGAGGCATTGATTTAGGCCTAAAAATCACTTTTTCATAGGTTATCA
This sequence comes from Torreya grandis, assembly GCA_037957365.1. NCBI lineage: Eukaryota > Viridiplantae > Streptophyta > Pinopsida > Cupressales > Taxaceae > Torreya > Torreya grandis. The sequence continues at coordinate 3,107,155 of JARHVA010001120.1, forward strand.
AGGTTTTATATAGGGTTTTTATGGCCATTAAATAGTAACAGTTAAGATACTAGGCTTAATTAGCCTAGGATACCTACTTGGTTAATCAAGTAAAGTTAAGAATGGCATAGGGAAACTATTGGATGCATTAATTCAGAGTAATAATGCCACACAACTAATCCTTATCTTGCATAATTGATCCTTATCATGCATAACTGATCCTTATCATGTTTAAATAACCCTTGAGTAATCAATCCACACATAACTAATCCTTAAGAGTATTTATTTGACAAATAAATGTGTATCATGCTTTAAGATAAGGTTGAATTTGTCAACTACATCTTCAACTACCTCATGTCAATGCATAACGAATCATGAAAGAGCACCAAACATGTAAATATTTATTGAAGACTGTTTATAACTATTTACAACTGAGGTAATGCTTGAGTTAATGATAGATTGATGATATTTTATTCTATCTTACATGCCATTATTATTATTCTCTCCTCATTTTCTATATATTCAGGCCTTATTGCTTTATTTTGAGATCCCTTAGGCTAGTATACAAAAACTATGTTGAAATTACAACTAACACCTTAAGTTAATGCGAAAATATTATTACAAACTTCATGGTTGTTAGTGTGTTTCTTAATTGTTTATTTGTAGATAAATATGATATTCATCTTATTTTAAGGTCCTCTCCCTCACCTAATATTATTTTTTCATCCTCTATAGGTAACATAAGTGTTAATAGATATAATTATGTTTAAGAGTGAGTTAGTTTGTAGTGTCTTTCATATACCTTCATTTCTTTACCTTTAAGTTACAAAACTTTTACCTAACCGTCATCTAAAATACTCATGTTTTGGATTATATTAATAAAGTTTAGTTGGTAAGCTATTCCATTTTGATTCACAAGTGTGCTTAAAGACAAAGTTAAGAGAGGATAATTAAATAATTGGTACATCACCATCACTAGTATATGTTTTCTCTTTAAGTTATTTTTCTAACTCTTTTCATCCCCAAATCAAAATGGGTTTAGGAAAAATATTCAAAGTTGATACATCAGAGGAGCTAGCCTCATAATCTATAGGTTTGGTCTAGCTATAGGTAACCCACATCTTATAGACCAATCTAATATTAGTCCAAGTCTGAAGGAGATCTCTAAAATCTACTTCAAAGGTGTAACTTGGGTTGTTAAAAATAAATACATCCATTTCATCATTTATTAGATAGAATAAGAAGAGATAAATTTAACATTTACTTATACACCATTTTACTTGAGGAACATAACTTACGGTTTCATACTTTCTTTTAAGATATGTATCTTGTCTTATGGAGAAGTCTTTTGAATGCATTGATAGATTGTGTAGCCTAGAGCTGATTTATCCCTGTCATCCTTACATACCAAAAAAACCTCTTGTGAATCACCTTGGCCAAGGGAGATATTGAGGCTTGGTGGGTTTATCTTCAAAGGTAAGTATTCCTCCTTTGTAAGATTAGATTGATATGCATTTGTACTTCTCTCCCATACATTAGGACTATGTATACATTGACATGAGTATATGTCTTCAATGCATATTTAATTTTAATGTTTATTACCACCAATTTGTGATAAATATTTTGTGAGATTAGATTAGGCTTTTATTTTCTTGTTATTAGTTTAGTGAATCTAAAAACATAGGACCTATTTAGGGTTATTACATAGTTTTGCTTGACTGGAGGCTTTAGAATCCTCCCTGATGATATTATTATGGTAAGAGATCCATTGGATAGGTCTAATGGATCCATCTTGGTCATGACCCTAAATATCTAATGTATCAACAATCAAAAGTGTAAGTAAGATTTATCTTCTCGAAGTTAGGATTGATTTATAGATCAGTTAAATTTCCATTTGTATATATTCTCATGAACCCAATGTGAATCTAAACTTGTAAGTTTTTTTCATGTTATCATTATTATCATTTTATTATATTTTTACATATTTACAATACAATACCAAACCAATCAGTATAGTTCTAACTTTTTGTGCATAGATTTAACACACAATCACTTCAAAATGATTATGTTTTATCTATGTAGGTCTGCATCAACTACATGTTACTAGATCAATCAGGTCAACATAGTACTTTTCTTTAGTTCTAGATTAGAATACACTATTAAATTGATCAAATTTGTCTACTAATTATTTCATTCAACATACTGGTTAAAAAACACTATCAAATAGGTTAACCCTCTTCCTTATTCTTCTTTATCATGCAAGGTTTTTGCAGAACTTGGTCAAACTAATCGAGCTATTTTATAGAAATTTAAATAAGTAACTAAGGTATTTCAACATAAAATTTTCAATATTAATCATATTCAAGCCCACCAAGGTTCCCTTATTTCTTCTCTTTATCATTTTAGTATTTCTTTCAATTCTATTTTTCACTATTTAATAATCTTTAAAATTGCAACCCTATGACTAACTAGGTCAACCTAGTCAAATTAGTTTTGTAGTCTATCTTCTATCTGAGAGACATAGTCAACTTGTTCAAATCTATTATTAAATACCTTTATTCTACAAAATAGTAGTGACCTATTTTACTATATTTTATACTTTTTGCATACAGTGTTGCCTGAATAGACTTTGTATTATTCTTAATCAAGGAATTAACAATTATTTACTAAAACTTAATTCACATTTCCTTTTCAGTTATTTGCATACTTAGAGTAACTCACATTGTCTAAATAGGTGGTTTTTTAAATTACTATTTTAACTACACAATTTTACTCTTTTTCACACACTACCAAATCACATAACATTTAAAATGCATTTAAACACTTGTCTTCCTAAGGCCTACCTACTTGGATTTCATCACCAAAGGGGAACCCAACTTGGTTTTCTAGCCAAGTATAAATACATGGTTAATGTTATATATTGTAAAAGCACATTAAACCTTTATCAATTCAAGATTGTGAAGTGAGGGGGTAGGCACCTATACCAAGCTAGTACCATTACCAACACAAATTCTTTTAGCCCAAATGTATTGAAACCATCCATAAACCACTTTCTAGTTTCCTATTTTATCCAACTCTCTTATTACATTTAAATAATTTTTTTAATAATATAATAACACTTAAGATGACCACTTAGTTAGCATTTAATTTTTAGTTGATTGCTTACTCTCTGATCATTGTGTGTTGTAATTCAAAAAATTGCATCAGCCAATGTTGGTGCAAGTTTGTGTTGTGTGCCCTAATTGGATCAATAACATTGATCCAATTATATTTGTGTTTGTATTCATTCTTGATTCAATTATCTTATAATTTTTTTCCCTATTTTAGAACATTGTCATCTTATTAGACATGGTATCTTATAGATTGTATTTTTTTTCCTGCTAGTAGTCCACAATCAACCTATATGAATGTGTCTTCTTATTTCTCCCTTTCAAATCTCTATCTAATATTACATAGTCAACATGCACAACTATGTATCCTTATCAGCCTATTTTACCTCCCTATCTATAATATAGAGTTGACCTGCATAACTCTATATTCTTCTTTACCTATTAGATTACAACACATAGTTATCAACATGACTCTATATCTTATTTACTCAATTTGTATTTTCATCATATTTTTCATTCTTAACCTTTTTTCTCTCATCATGAACTACCTATTTGAAGATAAAACAAAGTTTAACTCAATACATATGATGATATTTACCAACCCCAATAGTTTTTACCATAAACAACTTGTGGATCTTACTCTAGATGAAAGTAATGTGCATATGGACACTCACACTATAGATTATGGTACTCCTACTTGTGCATCTCTAGTTTATGCCCTTTATTATCCTTAGAAGAGTAGCCTAAATTAGGGTATACTCCAACAATGCTTTTCTTCATTAATGAATTTCCTCAACATTGAGGTAAATACCATTTTACTATTTATCACTTTATGATAAGTGGTCAAATATAAGAATCCCAATCCCCTTCCCCCATATTATAATCTTAACCAAATGGATGCATTCCAAGATAATAATTCCAACCAAATGATTTAAATGTATAATCACCTTATTCATCTCCAAAATCACCCTCAATAGTTCCCATGGGGTGTGCAAAACCAAAATGCCCCTACATCCCCCCTTATGGGATCCCATGAAAATCTTATCCCTCAACCACATATTGTTAACAAAATAATCAAACACCTTTAAAAATAACCTTTTACACCTCAAATTGATAACATAGATAAAGGAGGTATCACTCCTACCATTAGCTACAATGGGTGAACTGATCCTACCTTAAAATTAAAAACATTTGGAAATCTATATAAAGATTAGGTTAAGTTAAACACTTTTGCCACTACCAAGATCTTAGCCAAAAACCACTCTATATGATTTAGATTGGTATAACTAACTCAAATCTCATTCCATCAATAGTTTAGAAGATCTAGTTAATGTTTTAATACAAGAGTTTAAAACTAGTGACCTCCCTAAAAATACCTTAGCTCATTTTATTAATTGCAAATAAATTGAGATGAAAAATGCACAAGATTTAATCAAATGGAGGAAAACCTTTTCTAACAAGAGTGAACATAATATGGAAGATGATAACTTATTTCATATGTTCACCAACACTCTCTATCCTAAATTAAAATATCAGGTCTAGAATATCTCTTCTTAAATTTTTAAAGAGGTCATTAACCAAGCCAAGTGCTAATATTTCCTCATGCATTAGTTTGAGCCATCCCAACCTACTATGGGCACTCATATTATCATCAAAAATAAAAATCATCATGCTACTAACAATGGTGTCACTAATTATTATGATATCATTCATAATATTCAAGCTATTGCTCCTGACCATGAGTTGGAACAAGCTTCCCATCTAAACCACATCCCTAATCATAACTGTTCTATAATAAGAAACATCAATGTTCATAATCCTTAATCCTTAGAGGAATTTTAAAAATGTCTACCAAGGCCTCTTCCACAAGATCTTGATCCCACTCACCCTATGAAATCATGGTATGATCCAAATAAATTATTTTGGTTTCATGTTAGTTAGGGTCATTCTCATGAGACTTGTAGGTAGTTGTGTAACTTAGCTATGGATTTACTCCTTGGTCCCACTTTTGACCATGATTCCCTCATTCATAAATGTTAGTAAGCCTATGACATTGCCTTCAAAGTGCACGACACACAAATCAAAAATCAAGCTTTGAACTAGGTTAATGCTCATTTGGCCATCTACAAAGACCCTCTTACAACCATCAAGACACTAATGATAAACCTGCTCCTTCCAACAGTAATATTGACAATATTTTAGACCCAAATCCTAAAGAGAGTGTGGTCAGCATGAATAATATGTGAAGGGTAGTTTCCTTCATTAATTCTCATCCCACCCATACTCACCAATAATCTCAAACTTTTTATGTTATCTAATATTCTTTCCTAACTCACGTAATAGAGTTGGGGCATGAAGACCTTATTTATTTTGATGAAAAAATTCTAAAACCTCCATTAGATAACACTTCTCATACCATATCTATAATTTCTCCAACCTCTTTACCCATTGCCAATGATATTTAACCTTCTAGCACTACTTCTAAAATTATATCACAAACCAAACCTCCATCAAATACCTCTTCATCTCATGATAATAAACCAATTTATTCCTAAATAAAACCTCCTACATCCTATCAACACAAATTTACATGCACTTCTACTTTTCCTTTAAAGGAAATCCTCCAACACTATGTACTTCTATCTAAGAGTCCATTCATGGGTTATGATTAATAGGATATTATCATGAAACTTACCAATCTCCCATCCCAAATTACATTTCTTAAACTCAAGTGGACCTCTGTGCATCATCATAAGCACCTTAGGCAACTCTTATTTGAAATACACATCCCCCATCCTCCCCTAGGAAGACATGAAGCTACCTTATCTGGGTTAAAAGACAACATCTTATAATAGGGAAAATATATGTCTAGACATGTTGATGAAATAATGGACACTTTTATCTCTCAAATTCCCATTACTTCTATGATTCTAGATGAGATTTTAATTTATGTGGATTATCCTCCCCTCTTTATAAGTTTTCAAATCGATGACTTCTATGTAAAGTGAAATTTGATTGATGAGGGTTCAAGTACTTGTGTTTCCTCCCTAAACTTCATTAAAACCCTTGGATACTCTGAATGTAATCTTAAGTCCACACACAACATGTGTCAAGGATATGATTGATGATAAATTGCTCTTTTAGGTTGTGTGTGGTTTCTTATCACCATCCCACCTATCACTATTTAAGTGAAGGTTATGATCTTCAATTTTCTTCTCTCTTATAATATCTTGCTTAGTAGGCTATAAAATAATTACATAAGGGTTGTCACCTATTCTACCTACCAATGTGTCAAGTTCCCTCACAATGGTGCAATCTATAGGATTCAAGGAAATTATTAGTGTAGGCCTTTTTCTCAGTGGGTTTTGCCTACATGATTGCATTATCTTTCTTAGGGATCTATAGGTCATGTTGGTAACTTTAGAATATTAGTACCAAATCCACTAGAATGTGTGGTATATTTCTCTCTCCAACTTATATATAGACCTTTCTGCCTTTATTTTCTTCATTCAGTGAGCTAGAGAGATATTGATCTTCTATGTATTATGGATTATTTGATATTTTTAGTTGTGAGCTATGATAGATTTGAGAGATGTTAACTTCATCTCTTTGTATAAGTAATTCATCCCATTCTTTAATCTAATATCTTTATGAAATATTCTCGCTTGATGGTGTTAATTGCTTTCAACTGTGTGATGTGTGCTTGTTTGAATCACATGATCACTTCACCATGGCCATTCTTTGATATGAAGATCTTGGAAAATTATTTTATGGTATCAAAGCACCAATCCATGTTCACAATTGTCTAGTTAGTTGGTTATTTAATATTGTTTTATGAAATCTTATGATATGTTATTATCTCATAGAAATTGTTGAGAGATTTTAGATCTAAAAGTTTTTGGAGAACTCTGCCTTAGATTTATTATTTTTATCTTGGTAGGGATAGGTGTTGGAAGAAAACATTGATTTTTTCCTTCATCTTGGTGTTTTTTGGTTTATTCTTCGTGTCATTTGCTATTAATGGTAGGAAGTTCTAAAGCCTACCAATCAACCTAGGGTGTTGAAAATCTATTTAGGAGGATCCAATTTTCATTATAAGGAGACCATTTTTTTTGTGGAGGATTGCATTGGAGCTTCTATGGATAATTAATAAAGCAATGATTTGATAAGGAGAGGCATTCATATCTACTTGATTAACGTTGGATCTACTAGAACAAGATGTTATAATAATGTTGTATTGAACTTTTGTTTGGAAGGCATTGCATAAGAAGCATTGATGGATATAGAGATTTTCATCCTCTCTAATTATTTGAGATATATGTTAATATGACTTTGGCTTTCCTCTTATCAGGTTAAAGCATTGGGTCTGCTATTGTTTGGAAGCTACATCTCCATTGTCATCTTGTATTCTTCACAGATCAAGGTTCTTAAGGCTGTGTATTCTATCATTGATGTAAAGGAAGGGTATATAATGAGTACATTAAGATCCACCTATGTTTTATCACCATTAACATGAAACTCTCACTATCCTTATAATTTCATTCCACATGTCCATTTTGATCTACAATAGGGTTTGTGAGTTCTGATTGATCTACTCACTCACCATCCTTAACCTGGTTCTCACCATGATTTATATCAATAATTTCTAGCCACTATTCTCTAGAACTTAGATAATTCTACTCCCTATCCATCTACCTATGTTGTATTCCTCCTTCTAGTAGAGCCAAGCCTACATGTTTTATTCTTTGCCCACCACAAGATCATGGTTTTACAACTAATTCATGGTTTTTTGAAAATAATTATTTTTGATCAAAAGGTAAATATTAATATTTAATTCTCATTTTTTTATTTATAAAAACCCACTTTGATTAAAATACACCTAGTGGGATGCCATGATTAAAATCTTTGACAAATTGTAAACTTGGTGGGTAAAGTTGTTGTTGAGTGGTGAACATGTTGATGGTAGGTGGGCTATGTTGTTTTGAACATGGGATTTTTAGTGAGTGGGGACATATTATTAATGTTAATAGATTCCATTATGTATGGGGCATGGAGATGGTTAAATTTTTTATTGTTTTTTAATTTAAAAACAATACATTGTAAAGGATAATTTCATTGGTCTTAATTTACCTTGTAGTTTTGCTCGATGAAGATGAAGGGTGAGGCTTGAATTGGAAAGATGCCAATTCCTCATCATTAAAAAAACATTCCATTCCTTATTTATTGATGATTCCAATGAATATTTGGAAGGCTAGGTAACCCCTTAACATCAAACATATTTTAATCATTTAGTGCAATTTTTATTAAAAATGGGCTATTGACAAGAATTTATTTTGTTAATATCTTGTAAATGGTAGCTCAAAATTGAGTGCCATATTTTGAAAAAGTGTGTATTTTTAAATTTATTATTATATATATATATCCTATTTTAATTGTAAAACACACTAACTAGTAAAGTTCCAAAATTTGGGTGGGCTACTTGATTAGTTCACACATTTACTTCTCCTCATATAGATGCATTATCGGTAGAGTCTGACATCCTTCTATTTGTCCTATTTGCATTTCACATGTACTAATTTGGTCAACTCCACTGATTACTCATTATCATGGACACATTATCATATGATTCTGATGTCCATTCATTAAGATGTGTTTTTTTCACTTGTTCATTGATTTCTCTTACTTGTGTGGACCCATTTCATTTAATTCTGCCATCCATACTCCGAGCATGCACTATTACCCCATCATAAACATATATTACTCATTCCTTGATCATGTTTTGTAATTGTAAAAACATGGGGTCACTACTTATTATCTCAAAGAAGTTATTATGGGTCCTTCATTCTCTCTTTCATGCACATTCAATTTTTTGTAATTATTACTTGTGCCTATTTAGTGATTACTTGAATAGATTGATATTATATTCCTAGATGCATTATCAATGATCCTAACATCTATTTGAGCATGCATTTTCACTTATGCATAGATTTCTCTCATTTGATTGGACTCATTTTTGGCATAGTCTGAAGTCCATCTCTAGAGTGTGGAAAATTAATCTATATGAGGAGAGTTTTTTCATCTCTAGTGATACTTTTTGGGAAGGAAAATTATTCTTCATGGCATCTTTATATGGAACACTTTCTCACACACAAGATTCATATTCCATTTCTATATGAATAGATTCTTGAACCCATTGATCTTTTTTTTTAATAAGTGGTCTAATACTTGTGACAAGATTTTTTCCACTCTATTATACATGTTTTTATGGATATTAATTACCATGTGGAACATAAATAATGTCCATATACTGTTTAGATCATACTACATGGTATTATTGGTGATCTAGCTGAGACTTACACCACACCTCCTTCTCTTCCTATTATCTCTTCTAAGATAGTTATACTCTCACCTCCTAATTTTATTTCCCATGATGATATTTACATGGTGGATAGTTCTCTTTATTTTTTCAAGCCTCCACTACAAGATGAGATTATACCAAACCTTAGTTTTCATATTACCTATTCTAGTTCCATTCCTATGATGATTATTGTTCTTTTAGAGCCTTCATAGCCTTGCACTTTAGAGGAATCCATTGTTTACAGTATGAGTACACCTATTGTGAGTATCAATGACTCATCTCTTCATGTGTACTTTCTTTCTTCAGTTGGTGAATCATGCTCCACTCTTCACATTGACATTATTTTAATGAATGTTCCATGTTGTTCTTCTAAATGGTTCACTTCAGTGGTATTACTTGTAAATTTTGTGTACATTCTTACTATAACTATGCCATAAATATTATTTGTACCACATTTAAATATATTCATACTGATGCATTCATCTTCCATTATATAATGTGTAGACATTCAATACACACATCAGGTTCTTCCTTTACCAAAGGGAACAAACATTGTTTGATGCAAATGAGCTTCTGCATTCTTCAGGGAAAGGATTCCATCATCAACCTTCATCATCTTACAAGTTGTACTTGGAGTAGTGATTACTTTAGAATCATCATTTGGGGGGTCTTTTAGTCTCCTCTTATTTTATGTCTCTCTTTTTGGGGGGAAGTTTTCCTATGGGTTTTCTCCTTTTCTCTATTTTATGAGAGATGGTTATGTACTTGGGTACCTCATTAGGCCTTGTCACTGGGACCCATTTTCTATATCATTGCCTACCTAATCTATGATTATGGGGGGTTAGGTCATTGTAGCTGATGGTGATGCTATAGTCTCCACACTTTGTAAAGAGTGATTGTAAGCTAACTCATCCACAACATAGTGAGTTGTTAGACTTCCTTGTTAGTTGGGGGCACCATAGAAGTGCCAAGTCACATTCCCATGGGACCATATACTACTATAATTTATGTTGCATATAATATTATAGATACCAATATTTTTAATCAATTTTGGTCAATGGTTTGTAAATTAGAAATAGATGCCATTAATAGATTACATTGTTAGTAGGTGGTATAAAAACTAGAGAGTTGTTTTGACTGAGAGGTGATTATTTTATGCATAGATATGCAAAAAATGTTCCAAACCCTTGATCTATTTTCAATCCTCAAGAGTGGAGATCAAGCTTTCGATGATAGATTAGGTTATAGATGGTTTTTTTACTACATGGTTGTATTAGCTTTCTTAGGTCTCTAGAGGTCATGTTGGTTACTTAAGAATATTTTTACCACATTTAATGGAATGTGTGGTATCTTTCTCTCTCCAACCTATATATAGACATCTCTCCCTTTATTTTCTTAATTTATTGAGCTAGAGATCTATTTCTCTTTTATGTATTATGGATTGTTTGAGATTCTTAGTTGTGAGTTATGATAGCTTTGATAAATATGAACTTTGTCTCTTTATATAATCAATTCATCTCTATTCATGAATCTAATCTCTTTGTGCAATTTTCTCACTTGATGGTTTCAATTTATTTCAACTATATGATGTGTGATTCTTTGAACCACATGATCACTTCACCATGGCCATTCATTGATATGGAGATCCTATAAAATTATTTTAGAAATACTAACCCTTGTAATTATAAGACCATGGTGTATTCAAAATTCCAACCCTTGAACCCTTTTCAAGTGTTCCATTTTGAGAATCTTAATGTTTTAATTTCCTTGTCAACTCTATGTGAGGTTACCATTGTCACCCCAAAATCATAAATAATATACCACCTAACTTATAGATTGTGATGATTATGAGACTAATGAGATCAACGTCAATATAAAAACTTTTGATCTTTCTCTTTATCTCATTTCCTAGCTTCTACCTTCTCTACAATAGTGTTTCCATCAACCACCTAATGATGATATACTTGTAGTCTTAACTAAGACTCAACATGATCCAAAACTCAAAAATATTTGGCTAAAATACAATTCAAGAAACAAGAACATAATAATAATAATGTTATCTCTAAGAAGAGATGTTTTATTCATTAAATTTGTAGACCCAAACATAAACCTATCTTTCAGAAGAGATGCGTGATTTCCATTTCAAGTTACATTTTCATTTATACATGTTTTGAAGGTAGGAGGAGGATTTATAAGGTAACCAATCTTGAGTGAGATTAAGTGGTTTGACTTCCATGATTTACAACAATACAAAATTTGAGGAATTAGTATTTTTAAAAACTTACTATTTTTAAACTGCACTACTAAAATTTAAATTTGGGATACTTCCATTAGGTTTTTTGGGGAAAATTTAGTTACATGAGTTAAATTCCATCTCACCATGTTTTCCTTGTTATTATCTTTCCAACGGTTCAAACGATGAGTTAATTGGAGCTATAGTGTAAAAGTTATGGCTCCCAAAAGTTCTATCATCAATTAGGGTAAAACCATCACCCAAATTGTCACCTAAATTATTTCCTAGATCATTCCTCCCTCCTTGAAAATTAATGGTCCCCATTGCATCAATATTATTCATCAAGTTTGGTAGTTTTGTCTTAATTTTATTCTTGATGCATACTTGGAATGGACTATGCTTTGTGGAGCTGTGTAGGGCCTAATTTTTCACCATTTCTATTTGAACATTAATTTATGGATGGAAATCCATGAAATTCTTTAGCTTGTTATCTATTAAATTTTATTATTATATTGTTTATGTATTCAAGGCTAAAACATCAACCCTTTTGTATTCCTATGGCTTGACCACCATGAGAGCAAATTTCTTAGCACTAATCAGGGAGATAGATTTAGAAGGTGGTACCTCTAGTACCCTATAGCACCATGTTCCAAGAGTGAGAGTGATACTTCAAGTTATTGATTCATATATTCCATGTTGATCATACATTAATGGATGACTAAAGAGTAAATCACAAACATCTATATTTACCACATCACATAAGATCTCATCTTAGAAAGGTTTTATTGCATATGAGAGAAGACATTTGTGGGTGACATAAAGTTTTTTCCTTGGAATCATCCATACAATACTATATGGCTTTGGGTGAGGCTTCATGGACAAATTTAGGCTTTTCAAAACATTAGTAGAGATTAACTTCTTTTGATTCCTACTATCAATAATGAAATGCAAAGGCTTACCTTTCACCCATAACTTAAAATGAAACAACCTTTTATTATCATCTAGCCTCTCATCATGGGTCTGTGATGAAGCAATGTTGGCATTAGGATCAACATCTACAATAACTTCTTCATCCTCTTCAATTGTAGGCTATGTATGAGGTAGAGCAGTAGATGTTAAGGATTATGACTCAAAAAGTAGGGACTTGATGGCTTGACATTGTTCTTTAGAGTGAGTTCTAGATTTATGATAATCACACCACTTCTTAATCTTTCCTTCCTTTTGCTTCTAATTTTGGCCTCATGTTTGAGCTTCTTTCTCACTTTTCCATTTTGAAGGCTAACTCATCATATTCATTCTTCCAGGCTTCTGCTCAATCTTCATTGTGAACTTGTACACCTCATTGAGGGTTTCCAAATTAAAGAGTTCCATTTCTCCCCATATATACCATTATAGTTTACCACAATATTTGAGAACCTTATGTTTCTCAATTTATTAGATGCCCAATATCATAGATAGAGAATGAAAAATGTTAGTGTAATCTTGAACAGATTATTCCTTCCCTTGGTGAAGTTGTTTCCACTCTATATACAGATCATCATATGATCCAATAGGGTAGTATTCTTCCTTTATAGCTTCTATGAAGTCATCCCAAGTAGGTTCTACCTCAAGGCCAATATCATTTGTACTGAATCTATTTTTATACACTTCCCACCAATTATTGATAGGAAATGATGCTTTCAAAAGAGAAAAAGTCATCTTCTCTTTATCTATGAGTTTATTTATAGAAAAATAAGATCACAATTGATCCAACCAATTTTCTACTACATCAGCATTGATTTTGCCTTCAAATGCAGGTATATCAAAATTCACCTAAACTTTGAAGGGTGTTGAGGCACTAAAAGGATGTGGGGTTATAGATGAAGAGCCAGAATTTCCCATCAAAATTTGTTAGAGAATTTGGGCAAATTTTTATAGCATCTACACTTGTTGTTTCTAGAGGGATTTATTCACCATTTCCTTAAAATCATCAAATGTCTCAATGTTATCCACCATTTGAAGTCATTTAGAGTGAATAGGTGGATAGTCTATTGGTTCTATTTTCCACCCAAGCTTCCTATAATCTAACCTCATCTTTAGGATCATGCACTCTAAATCCAAACCACTCTGATACCACTAATTGAAAACTTAAAAATCTTTGGTTGAAAGATAATTCAATAAATAAGAAAAACATAATAAAAATAATGCTATCTTTGAGAAGAGATGTTTTATTCATTAAATTTGTAGACCCAAACATATGCCTATCTCTGAAAATAGATGTTTGATTTCCATTTTAGGTTACATCTTAATTTATACATTTTTTTAAGGTAGGAGGAGGATGTGTAAGGTCACTGATATTGAGGTAAATTAAGTGGTTTGACTTCCATGATTTACAATAATACAAAATTTGAGGAATTACTATTTTTAGACTACAATACTAAAATTGAAATTTAGGGAACTTACATTGGGTTTTTAGGGGTAAAAATCCATCAATAAAAATTCAATCCCATCTCATATTGTTCTCCTCATTCTTATCTTTCCAATAATTCAAATGGTGAGTCAATTAGAGTTATGGTGCAAAAGTTATGGCTCCTACAAGTTTCATCATCAATTGGGGTATAACCGTCACCCAAATTGTCACCTGAATTTTTGCCCAGACCATTCCTTCCTTGAGAAGAAATAGTCCCCATTACATCAATATTTATCATCAGGTGTGGCAGTTGTGTCTTAATTTTATTCCTGATGGATACTTGGAATGGACTGTGCTTTGTGGAGCTGTGTAGGGCCTAATTTTTCACCATTTTTGTTTGACCATTAATTTATGGATGGAAGGTCATGAAATTCTTTAGCTTGTTATCTATTGACTTTTATTGTTGTGGTATTTATGTATTCAAGGCTGCAACATCAACCCTTTTAGATTCTTGTGGCTTGACCACCATGAGAACAAATTTCTTTGCACTAATCAAGGAGATAGATGTACAAGGTGGTACCTTTGGCACCCTGTAGTGCCATGTTATAAGAGTGAGAGTGATCCTTTGAGTTCTTGATTCATATATTCCATGTCGATCATATATTATGGCTAACCAAAGATTACATTGCAAACATATAGATTGACCACATCACATAAGACCTCATCTTTGAAATGTTTTATTGGATATGAGAGAAGACACTGGTGGGTGACACAAAGGTTTATCCCTAGACTCAACCATCCAATACTGTATGGCTTTAGGTGAGGCTTCATAGAAAAATTTAGGCTTTTCACAACATTAGTAGAGATTAAATTATTTTGACTCCCACTATCAAGAATGAAATGCAAAGGCTTACTTTTCACCCATAACTTAGAATGAAACAACCTTTCCTTGTCATCTAGCCTCTCCTCATGGGTTTGTGATAAAGCAACGATGGCATTAGGATCAACATCTACAATCTCTTCTTCATCCTCTTCAACTATAGGCTATGTATGAGGTAGAGTAGTAGATGTTGAGGATTGTGACTCAAAAAGTAGGGACTTGATGGCTCAACATTATTCTTTGGAGTGAGTTCTAGATTTATGATAATCACACCACTTCCTAGTCTTTCCTTCCTTTTGCTTCTAATTTTTGCCTCGTGGTTTACCTTCTTTGTCACTTTTCTATTTTGAATGTTGACTCTTCATATTCATTCTTCCATGCTTCTACTCAATCTTCAATATGAACTTGTATGCCTCACCAAGGGTTTCCAAATTGAAGGGTTCCATTTCTCCTTGTATGTACGATTGTAATCTACCATGATATTTGAGAACCTTATATTTCTCACTGAAAGGATGTGGGGTTATAGATGAGGAGTTAGAATTTCCCACTGGAAATTATTGGAGAATTTGGGAAAATTGTTGTAACATATGCACTTATTGTTTTTGGAGGGATTCATTCAGCATTTCCATGAAAGGATTAGATGTCTTGGTGTTATCTACCATTTGAATTCATTTAGAGCAAATAGGTGGATAGTCTGTTTGTTCTATTTTCCACCTAAGCTTCCTATAATCTACCTCATCCTTGGGATCATACACTCTAAAGACAAACCACTTTGATAACACTGATCCAAAACTCAAAAAAATTTGGTTGAAAGATAATTCAATAAATAATAACAACACAATAATAATAATTCTATCTTTGAGAAGAGATGTTTTATTCATTAAATTTGCAGACCCAAACATATGCCTATCTCTGAGAAGAGATGTCTAATTTATATTTAAGGTTACATCTTAATTTATACATTTTTTTAAGGTAGGATGAGGATTTTTAAGGTCACTAATATCGAGTAAAATTAAGTGGTTCAAATTCCATGATTTACAACAATAGAGAATTTGAGGAATTACTATTTTTAGATACTATTTTTAGATTGCACTACTAAAATTGAAATTTGGGGCACTTCCATTGGGTTTTTAGGGGTTAAAATCCATTTATCAAATCTCAATTCCATTTAAACATGTTCTCCTCATTCTTATCTTTCTAATAGTTCAAACGGTGAGTCAATTGGAGCTATGGTGCAAAAGTTATGGCTCCCAGAAGTTCTTTCATCAATTGGGGTAGAACCATCACCTAAATTGTCACTTGAATTATTACCCAGATCATTCCTCCCTCATTGAGAGGTAATGGTCCCCATTTCATTAATATTCCTCATCAAGTGTGGTATTTGTGTCTTAATTTGATTCTTGATGCATACTTAGAATGGACTATGCTTTGTGGAGTTGTGTAGGGCCTGATTTTTCACCATTTGTATCTCACCATTAATATATTGATGGAAGACCATGAACTTCTTCAGCTTGTTATCTATTTTTTTTTTTTTTTGTGTGTTGTTTGTGTGATCAAGGTTTCAACATCAGCCCTTTTGTATTCTTATGGCTTGACCACCATGAGAACAAATTTCTTGGCACTAATCAAAGAGATAGATGTAGAAGGTGGTACCTCTAGTACCATGTAGCACCGTGTTCCAAGAGTGAGAGTGATCCTTCTAGTTCTTGATTCATATATGCCATGTCAATAATATATAAATAGATTACCAAAGAGTACATTGAAAACATCTATATTGACCACATCACTTAAGATCTCATCTTGGAAAGGTTTATTGCATATGAGAGAAGAAATTGGTGGGTGACATAAAAGCTTCTCCCTAGACTCAACCATCTAATACTATATGGATTTAGGAGAGGCTTCATGGAAAAATTTAATCTTTTCAAAACATTAGTAGAGATTAAATTATTTTGACTCCCACTATCAATAATGAAATGCAAAGGCTTACCTTTCACCCATAACTTAGAATAAAACAACCTTTCCTTGTAATCTGGCCTTTCCTCATGAGTCTGTGATGAAGTAATGATGGCATTGGGATCAACATCTACAATCTCTTCTTCATCCTCTTCAATTATAGGCTATGTATGAGGTAGAGTAGTAGATGTTGAGGATTGTGACTCAAAAAGTGGGACTTAATGGCTCAAAATTCTTCTTTGGAGTGAGTTTCAGATTTGTGATAATCACACCACTTCCTAGTCTTTCTTTCCTTTTACTTCTAGTTTTGGCCTCATCCTTGACCTTCTTTGTCAATTTTCCATTTTAAAGGCTGACTCTTCATATTCATTCTACCATGCTTATACTCAATCTTCATTGTTAACTTCTATGCCTCACTGAGGGTTTCCAAATTGAAGAGTTCCATTTCTCCCCATATGTACCATTGTAGTCCACCATGATATTTGAGAACCTTATGTTTATCACTTTCTTGGATACCCAACCTCACAAATAGAGAATGAAAAATATCAGTGTAATCTTGAACATATTATTTTTTACCTTGGTGAAGCTATTGCCACTTTATATATAGATTGTCATATGCTCCAATGGGGTAGTATTCTTCCTTTACAGCTTCTAGGAAATCATCCCAGGTAGGTTCTACCTCAAGGCCAATATCATCTATACTGAATCTCTTTTTTAATACTTCCTACCAATTTTTGATAGCCAATGATGCTTTACAAAGAGAAAAAGTGATCTCCTCTTTATCAGTGAATTTATTTATAGAAAAATAAGATGACAATTGATCCAACCAATTTTATACTACATCAACATTGATTTTAACTTCAAATGTAGGGATATCAAAATTCACCTAAACTTTGAAGGGTGTTGAGGCACTGAAAGGATGTGGGGTTTCAGATGAAAAGCCAAAATTTTCCATCAAAATTTGTTGGAGAATTTTGGGAAATTATTGTATCATCTACACTTGTTTTTTGGAGGGATTCATTCACCAGCTCCTTGAAAGGATCAAATGTCTTGGTGTTGTCTACCATTTGAAGTCATTTAGAGTGAATAGGTGGATAGTCTACTGGTTCTATTTTCCACCCAAGCTTCCTTAATCTGATCTCATCCTTAGGATTATATACTGTAATGAAAAATAACTCTAATAACACTAATCTAAAACTCAAAAATATTTGGTTGAAAAATAATTCAAGAAACAAGAACACAATAACAATAATGTTATCTCTAAGAAGAGATGTTTATTCATTAAATTTGCAGACCTAAACATAAGCCTATCTTTGAGAAGAGATGTCTAATTTAAATTTAATGTTACATATGCATTTATACATGTTTTTGAGGTAGGAGGAGGATGTGGAAGGTCACCGATATTGAGGGAGATTAAGTGGTTCAAATTCCATGATTTACAATAATACAAAATTCTAAGAATTACTATTTTTATGCTGCACTAGTAAAATTGAAATTTAGGTAAATTTCATTAGGTTTTCAGGGGTCAAAATCCATCTATCATATCTCAATTCTATCTCATCGTGTTCTCCTCATTCTTAGCTTTCTAATTTTTCAAACGGTGAGTCAATTAGAGCTACAGTGTAAAAGTTATAGCTCTCGAAAGTTCTATCATTAATTGGGGTAGAACCATAACCCAAATTATCACCTAAATTATTGTCCAAATCACAACACTCTATTCATGATGCCAACTCTAATGCAAAGGTCATCCCTTCTTGTGTAATTTATATTCATACAACTGACTATGATTATGATTATACCTTAGATGACCCATTTCTAGGAGGTCTTGTTCATGCTCAAGATGCCGAGATCATTCCTTATCATTATTATTTGTTTTAGTATTTTTGTTTATCTTATCACATTACATCTTATATAGTTCCAAATTTTAGAACTATTCCTCTTGTTCACATGGTAGAGATGGTGTGCACACCTCTAATTTATGAAGAACCTCTTAGGAACATGCTTATGGATCATGCTATGACTGGTTCCTATCACTTTGCTAGATCCCAAGATCCTTATAGCCATCTTGCCTTGAGATTCTTGCTACCATCCTTCAACCCTCTATG
This sequence comes from Torreya grandis, assembly GCA_037957365.1. Lineage (NCBI taxonomy): Eukaryota > Viridiplantae > Streptophyta > Pinopsida > Cupressales > Taxaceae > Torreya > Torreya grandis. The sequence goes on from JARHVA010001120.1 coordinate 3,126,162, forward strand.
CATCATACTTCTCCCTTAGTTGAGCCTAGTCTAGATTCTATTCTTGGTCCTCCCTCAACTGAGCCTATTCTAAATTATCTTCCCACTGTCATTTTAGTTGAGTCTCTTCCTAGTTTTGATCCTATTTCTCCTTCATTCAAGCCTCATCTAGTATCTCCAACAACTTTGGCTTCCCTTGGTGATGTCTTACTTCCTTTACCATAGCTTTCTCCTTTTCCCACCTAATGGGCTGATCAAATGCAGTATGATATTCATAGATTTAATAGTCATTAGGACTCTATATTTTAAATTATACCACCCTTCCCTAGCTTCTATTTCCACTCCTTTTGTTAGTACACCCATAAATTCTACTAACAAGCATAATTATTACTTCCATAAGACATATAATCATTCCTCCATTAATTTTATTAAGGTTTTATAATATATAAGCACCTTGAATTATACTCTTCCTCAACCTATTTACAAGGTTATACCTCCCATAAAATTATTACCTACATTTTTCCTAAATATGGAGAGGTATATTGTCTATGGCAGCAATGTAGTACCTATCACACTTATCATTGCCACATTATTTAACAGCATCTCTAGGGTCACCTTATGACCATTCCTATACCTATTATCCCTCCTCTAATAGGTTTCTCATGAAATTATGCTCCCCCTTCTTCCCCCATGGTTCCTCCACTTGTGGCCCCTTATCCACCTATGGTTCCTCCACCTGTGATCCTTCCACCCATGGATCCTAATTCACTCGTGGTCCCTTCACCATTGGTAACTCCTTCATGTCCCACTAATTTAACTCCCATTCTGTATCTTGAGTATCTCATGTATGATGGGCCTCATAATCATGATCCTTTAGGCATGTCTACATTTTCTATCAAAGAGATTTGATGATAAGTATTTTCCTATCTTTCTATAAGGATTGATGAGGACCTCACTATAGTTAGAGTCTAGATTCATAGAGATTTATCATATGTTATGGATCATGTTTATGGATAAATTTAATAGTATTTATGAACACAACATGGTGTTCCTTCACTTTTTTCTTCAATTTGGATTGGACATGTGCCCCAATTTTATATTTTATATCATTTGACATTGTGTCAAAATCTTATCTATCTTACATGGTTATTTATATCTCACATTCTATGTTATCTATGGTGTCATTTTCTTTACTTATGCTCTTTTATGGATTCTTTTCATGACTACCTACTTTGTTTTCTTTATATGTTCATTTTATATGGATTTATTGTCTCTTTCTCATGATTGTTTTCTACTTTATCTCTATAATGTGGATAATCAATATTATGACTTGGTTATACAAACCTTGATCCCCTTAGTCATTCCTTCTTTACCATGTGATTAGTTAGTAAACAAGTCATCTCATTATAATCTCATTTTACCAGTACATCTTGGATTTCCCTTTACTCCCCTTATTTTTGTTAGTAATTTGGGCTTTCAAGCCCAAATCACTACCCTTATTATCTGAAACTTTCCCAAAAAGGGTCAATTTCTCAATGTAGTTGGTTAGACTGGTCAATTCTGGCCCAAAAATGCAAATTTGGGTTAAAAATCATAAAAAATGATTTTAAAAGTTATAAAGTTATCTAAAAATAACTTTATTCATGTTAAAAAGGATGAAAATAGCCTAATTCCAATGTATCAAATCATAAAAAGGTCATTTGATATGTTAAGTAGCCAAAAAATCCCCCAATTGGACTCCCACATGCCAAATTTGCCAAATAAAAGATAAAAAAATATGTAATTTTTCATAGATATCACGAAATTATTCTAAAATATTCCTTTTCAAGTGGTGGATAGGGAGAATTATCTTTTAAAAGGAGAAAAGAGCTTTTTTAACTCACTTTACAAGTAATAGCATGGAATCTTTATGGTTCCATAAAATATAGGGTAGTAAAGATCATTTAAAAGATATATTAAATATTCCACAAGATCTTCATGGAGTTAATGACCATACATTCCATTATCAACTTCCTTCTGGTTTCTTTCTTGTTGGCACAGAGAGACCTACCTATAGGTTTTCTGATGGTACAACTTTTTGGAGGAGGTTACAGCTCTAAAATTTTGGGTGAAGAAAGTAGAAACAAAGGGATTATTGATGGTCCAATAATTTTCTCTATTGGATTCTCTAGACTCATGAACCATTAAATTTAAGTTAGGGAAAATTCTGCTACATATCAACCACAAATGTAGTTGTTTTTATTCAATTTCTCTTCACCTGGATAGAGTTAAAAAAAATTAAACTTGCTACAGAATATTGAATACTTGATATATCTATACATGGTATAATTTAGGTGTTATTAATCCATTTAATTATCAAAAAGAGGTCTTAAAGTTAGCCAATCAATCTATATTTTTTCTAAGCTTGTAAGGAGGAATTGTATGGTCCAAAGAGAAGAATTTAGTTTCAAGTTTTCAAGAATTTGGTGTTTTTAGAGTTTATATTAGGTTTTAAATGATTTACAATCATTTTTATAAGATATTATTCTTGTTTCATGGTAGTAAATCTCATCTCCATGCTCTAAAGGTGTCTTCAAAGAGACAGTTTAGCATGTTTTAAGGAATTTTTGCAAATTTTAAGGTTTTTTGAGAAAACCAAGTTTCATTTTTGCTCTCTTCACCTTCTCTAATGGCCTAAAAATCTATGTGAAATAATGGTATTGTGTCTAATTTTGTCTATATCTCCTTTCCTTGGTCTTATCTTGCTCCATCATGCTCCTTCCCCAACTTCATTGCAATCACACCATACCACTTCCATAATTAGTCTTTTCACTATGTTTTCTACTTTTATCCCATCCTCCATATTGTTCTCATCCAAATCTTCATGTTATATCTCCCTCTTAGCCATCTCCATCACCTATTTCCATCTCATGAGTGTCAAGGTTGGTAAAGGCATCATCTCAAACATGGTCAAAGGATATATGCATCAATGTGGTATATATACAATCATGGATGAGTCCTACAACAATAGTAACTTAGTCAAGTGTGGTCATATGGATTTTATGAAGAGTCAAGTTGAGAGAGTACCTTATTGAAGGTTTATTATGTCAAGAGGTCATTATCATGAAAAGGCAAGAAGGTGGAGATCCCATCATGTATCAAAAGGTAGATGTGATATCCCCTAAGTAGAGCATCCACAGTCATCAAAAGGCACCTTATAGGCCTGTGTCTTGTTGAGAGACATAGTTTCATATGATTTGAACTTCTAAATTCTTAGTTTTAGGTTTATCTTAATATATATATGCTTGTTGCTTCAGGAAACTTCAACATGTATGAGCAAGGAGAAGAGGCACCTTTAGATTTAATAGATCTTATATTTAGCTAATAAGCCATAGGTGTAGCTAATAATCCATACCATAATGAAATATACAATTAATTACTTCAGGAATAGGGTTTATGATAATAATAAGAGTTTGGATTTAGCTTATAATACCATCAAAGCGATAATTTAATTTTTGAAAAAACATAATGACCCATCAAGAGATGAGTATCACTTCAAATTCATACACCTAAAACCACCATACTTAGCCTTTTTTATAAGTTTGAGGTGAGTTAAAGGGCTTAAAGAGAGTTCTTAAGGGGATCTTTTAATGAGGTTATTTATTAAAAAACATCAGATGACATATGATATCTTCATATCAATTTAAGAGTAATTTAAGGGTTATAGGTTAGGTTGTAGTCTTAAAGTAACCTACAGGTTTGTAGGTGTCTTTATTTATAGTTGAATGTTTGGCTATCAAAGAAACTTAATGGAGGTTTTAAAGATATGATATTGCTAATAAAGGTTCCTAAGTAGAAATAATTTCTAATTTTTTATTAACAAGAAATGGGTACCAATTATCAATGCATTAACACCTACAAGCCTATTTCTACAGTTCTACAGCTATATCATATGCATCTACAGTCTTAAGGGAACCATAACCTCTACTTAAAGTATCATGAAGTTGGAAGCATGGTGAATCTTGAAGGAGTTTAAGGTCTAAGGGATCATTTAATGAGACTAAGAGATTGATCATCCTCTCATGTGAGAACATGATACCTAAAACCAAAACCCCAAATGCAATTACATAATCTAAAGGGCATCCTACAAGTTTGGTGCCTTATGAAACCCTAAATAGTAATAATAATGGGCTTTGAGGTTCAAGGGAGCTATTTTTGTTTGGAAAAATTTTTAAAGTGGCATTGGGATTGTCAATTTCATGATGTTTCAAAGGGAAAAGAAGCATACCAAGTCTAAGGAGAGGTCAAAGATCCAAAACCTTCACCTACAGTCCCATGTTTGTACAAGGGATAATAAATAGAAAACACAGTCAATCCTAATTCAAGGTCTATGATAGTGGGAGAAGTAAATGAGATGTGGTCTACCAAAACCAAACCCATGCTAAGTGGCAGACTAGTGTGAAGTTTTAAAAAAGGCCTTATTCTATAATATCAAGATTGAGATAGTGCTCATCTATAGCTAGCCTGTGAAGGGACCAAAAATGATAAAAATATAACCTACAGCCATACCTACAACTTGTAGGGGTCAACTAATGTGAATTTTCAAGGGAGGTTTGATATTTAAAGAAGTGACTCAAGGAGTAATCATGTTCTAATGGATTCTAAACCATGAAGGGGGTTTCAAGCACTTATGCTCCAGTTAGTTTAACTTTAAATCTACCTATAACCCTAAACAATCCTATAGTCACATGTAAAATCAGATCTTAGACAACCTTAAGAACTAAGGTACAATTCTCATCATGCTTGCATAGTGGTTATTAAGGGTTTCATGATAATCTAGGGTTTAAGACTAAAGGGAGATGATGTTCATGGAGGTTCCTTAGTGAGGGTTACATGAAGAAATGGAGAGTTATTAAGAGAAAATATGAATATATATAGTAATATCTAATTGAACCTACAACCTATACAAACATATAGGCCTATGCCATAGTGGATAAAAGTTTAATCCCTAAGAGGTTTTCACTTTCAATGGTTTGTTGATCATCAAAGGGATTATAAACTTTTAGGGTTGGTAATCTCTAGTTTTCAAGGTGAATAAGGCACTTTATAAATATAAAAAACCTATTGGATTGTTTTAATTAACCTAAAACCACCATAAAGGGTTTCCTACATAGTATGGAAACATTGTGATCACCTATAGCCTCCTTGGAACAATAGGCCTGTATTCAAATTCTAGGGTTTGCCAATATATAGGTATAGCTTGGTAAACAATGGGAGTGATGATATTGATAGTATAGTGAAAGATAAAGTGAAATGGGTGTGAAATTTAAGACATAAATTTTGATTTCAAATACTTTTCCATAGTTAGATCACCTATGTAAAGTAGCAGAAAACCATATGTAGATTAAAGGACCTTAAGCATCAAGGAAGAGATACAGGCTAGTGGCCTAATTAAAAGATTTTGTAAATTATTTAATGATAGTTAGGTAAATATTTTTAGGTGATATATTTAAGAATAAATGTTATATAATCAATTGTAATCATGTGTTCACCTTTCTTCATAAACCCTATAGGCCATTGTATAGAATGTACCTAGTTCAAGGCCTAATAAGCCTAAAACTAGTCATTTGTCACGAAGGAGATATGTGGAGGGTTTTTACTTGGTATAGAGAGTCTAAAATAACATTTTGAAAATCGAATGACCACTAAAGTTTTTCAAACTTGATCAATATCCATCTCTAAAAGTGAAAACTCAGTCATTTTCCATGCCTAATTACCTTGATTGGAGGTCTTGACATGCTTGAAAATAGGGGTAGAGGCTATTTCCAAGATCAAGAAAGGAATTTTGAGTAAAATTAAGGTTTTTAAACCTTAAATACATCAAAAAACCGTGAAATTCACCTTCAAATCATCAAACTCAGTCAAAAATGCATACAGTCCATGTATAAAGGTCAAAATTGAGAGAAAAAAGAAGATTATGGGAGCTACAGGTGGAGTTAAGACCTCATTTTTTGTGAAAATCATAATCATGAGTTAGATAAGCATTTAAAAAAAAATCATATCAATTATATAAATTCAAATATTCTCTATTTTGTCTCAGACCTCAGCGTATTTATTTGAGGTTATCATTAGAACACGCTTCATCCTGGAGTGCCTCCAAAGATTCTAAATACAATTAAAGAATTTAAAGGCATGTGATGATGTTTTTATATCATAATAAGACCTAAAAATAGTGTAAAAACTCCAAATTTTATGCAAACCATGCTCAAATGGTGTTTTACAGGTAAATAGGCACTTAGGCCAAAAAGGCATTTTTGACTTTTCATGGAAAATGACTTTAAAAGTGTTTTGATAGAATGGTAATGGTAACATAATTATATTTTCATGATTTTTGAATCTTTGAAGGATTTATTTTCATTTTAGTGAAGTTTTTCACTTTTTGTAGTTTTAGGCACCCTTCCAAACCACCTGTTTAGATGCTCATTTTGTTCACCATGTGTGGAGTTGGAGAAAAAAATATTAGTATTTTTTGAGTAACCATATTAATTTATAATTAATGAATAATTTTTATCAGTTTACGGGCTTTTATTTATGAATAATTGCTAAGAGCATAGGCAGCCCAGATTGTAGTCAATTCCCCAAAAGTAAATTTCATTCACATGGTAAATTTTCATATATTTTGCATGGGAGCCCAATATTTGTAGGGATGTAATAGGGGTCAATTTTATATTCATAAATTTAATCGTTTTATTATTTGGAGATATGTACCTCATGAATCATCAGTTTGAAGATTTAGCTTCAGAACCTTCCTAAATGCCTAAAAAACTAGTTTTGCAAAACATTAATTTTATTTCCATAAAATCATCTTGGATTAACCTTAAAACTTTTAAAATTTCCATTAAAATCATATATTATTCCATAAATTTAAATTTTATGCATGGATTTATATGGATGAGGGAATAAATCATGTTTTTAATGGAAAAAAGCATGTAAAATGAAGTACAAAGAAATTTAATAGAATATAATCAATGGAGATAAAATATTAGTACTTTTTATTCATCTTAAAATATTTATTTTATAAAAAATAATCCTATAATTACCTATAATATCTCAAGTAAAATGGCAATTCTACTAGAAAATGGTGCAAAATAGGCCTAGTCAACCCTGTTGACTAAATGGTGAAGGTTTTCTCATCAACATCACAATTTTGGTGATGAAGAATTTTTTTTCAAGTGATTTTTTTTTTTCAAGTTTAATGTCATATTTTTTATGTTTCATGGTGTCCATTTGCACAAATTTTCCTTTAGGCTTAACTAGTCTAGTTGGCCTAATTGTTCAAGGGACTAAGTTAGAGTTTGGCATTGGAAGGTTGTTCAAAGAGTTATATTTTGATTTTCAATGCCAATTTTTTGTTTTTCCATGGAGATTACATTCAATTATCACTCATAAAGTTCCTTTTTCATTCAAGTGAAGGCTAAATTAGGTTTGAATTATCTTGCACTTTGGTTGACTAGTTGACAAGTCATGCATCTATTCTTGGTTAACTTGTCATCTAAACCTTTAAAAAACTCCAAATAAGAACAAATTGGAGTTAAATAATCAAATATGTGGTATATCATTCCATTTAAGATAATTTTAATTTTCAAACTTAGGCCCACCACTTTATTCCTATGCCAAAGTTTGAAGTTTCATGCATGCTTTGTTGATTTTAAGGATTTTTAAATTATGTGAATATTTTAAAGGGATTTAGATCTTGATTTTATCAACAAAGACTAATAATTATCTCCTTGTAACATCACATTTTATGTAATTAGGGTTTGAAACATATTTATTAGCTTAATCAAGCCATTATTTTTATTATTCCTAGAGTAAGAGAAAAAATTGTAATCTAAACCATACATCAATAAAGAAGATTTTATTTTTAATTTGATTTGTGATAAAAAAAAATATAATGTACTTGATTGTGTATCATCATATAATTTATATTATATCTCCTTCTATTAGGTCCCTTCCTCAACTATTACCTTCTATCTCACCTTCTATAGGTCATTTGAATAGGTAAAAGAAATTTTGTAATCCAAAATCCTTTCAACCCTTAATCTAAAATATTTATGATTAAGGGAAAAATAGGAAATTTATTGGTTTATATTAATTAATTAATTTAAATATCTTCCCAATAATATAAAAAATTTAGGTGCATCACCCCTTTAATTAGGATTTTCTTTTAGTTTTCCCTTCCCTTTTTCATCTAAGAAATCACAGTAGTCAAATTTATTGAAAATAATTTAAGTGAACCAACCCTCTCGGAGGTTCTTCTCATCACAGAGTCATCCACACTCTAATAAGTTCCCATTGTATCAAATAGAGTGAGGGTGTGTTCTGCACATCTTCAAGCAGGGTGCACTCTAGAGTGATAATAATTTCCTTTTGCAAATGAAGCATACACATGGTTTAAACTTTAAATAAAATGTTGGTTAATAGGTAAGCATAAGTGTTTTATTCAATCATGTTTTTGGATAATTATCTTCATTTATCCAAATTTTCCCTCTCTCTCATGATTTTTCATTCCAAGTCCATATGGAGGAGGAATCTTAAAAGCCATAAAAACTTGAAATCTAAATCATTGTAACAAAAGGAAACGATACAAAAGGCAACCTTAAAATTTTAAAAAGTCACACTAAAATACATGATTCAAAGCACATCTCCTTTTTATTATCAAGTCTCAAAATCCATAGTTGGCCTCATGATAGAGTCGAGGTGCATTGGGGTGTGGTAGGCTAGTAGATTAAAAAAGAAGAATAAAAAAATCTTAGTGTTACCTAATTTATCACACAAGTACCCATTATTCATAGTAGATTAATGACTTTATAAGAGGTCATGAGGAATGAAAAACACATTATGGGAAGGTAGTTCCATTTTAATTTTTCTTGTTCAAGCAACTAACATGAGTTGATCTTTATACAACTTTATGCTTACTGTTAATGGGTATCCTTTGTATGTTGATGGTTACTAATCACGTAGTGTCTTTCTATGTCATTAATATGCCTCATGTTTCTTAAGGTATTCTCATAGATTTATAAATAATGATTTTTACATTCCCTCTTTCATTTCCCATAATCCTAATATTTCCCATTGAGAAATATTATTTGTTCACTGATCACGCCCCTAGGGATTCCATTTGTGAGTTGCAGTGTAAGACCATGGATAGGACCAAGCCTTCCACAAAAATTACCAAATTACCATTCAAAACACACCTTTTAATATATTTTACCCATTGTTTCTACCTCATTTGTGTTCCCTTTGTGAATTTTAGTGTAAAACCATGGATAAGACCTGGCCTTCCTCACAAAAATTTCCAATACCCAAGTCATAACTAAATTACATGTGTAAAATTTGAGATAAGTCATGATTGATCATGATTTACACATCATTGACATGCTTCCGATATTTATATAACATGTTTTATTCTTCCTTAATTGATTACAACCATTTTTCTTAAGTTTTTTATATTTCCCAACTTGAATTAGTGAGATCAATTTAGGTTCATTTTTCCAATTTTTTTATTTTTTATACTTCCCAATGTGATTTAGTATGATTTATTGACTTAATTGTTTTATTTTTATATGATTTTATCTTTCATGTGCCTTCCATTTTATTACATTATTTTTGTACTTCCCAACATGATATAATGTGATTTTTATTATTTTAATTTGGTACAAATCTTTTTCAGGGTTTAAAAACATTTTGTTATCCTTTTTACCATATTTGGTTTATTATACTTAGTAATAGTTTATTATTATACATTTCCCGTCATGATATAGTGGTAATACATATATTTTTTTATTATTTATACTTTTCCAACTCATTTTTGCCTTTTTCTTTGTAATCATGCATGTATATTACATAATGCTAGAAAAAAACCACTCCACATATATTTCTCAAAGCATATACAAAAAAATGAAATAAATGTGCTAGAAATAAATATATCCATACATAAACATACATAATAAAATACAACTAATGAGATTAAATCCAATTGTTAAATTATACACACACACACACACACACACACACACACACACACACACACACACACACACACACACACACACACACACACACACACACACACACACACACACACACACACACACACACACACACACCATGTGTTTTATACAATACACGGTATACAATACAAAATAAATATCTCCAGCTCTACGATTGGGCTACATCATGACTATCTTGTGGCCTATCCACACTACCCATAGATGCCTAAGAATATCCCATCTACATGGTACACTATAATAAGGTAGTCCAAAATCTGAATCTTGTTATCTATCCTTGTAAGTTGGACACCTTGGCCTATATATATCTAAACTAGACCATGGTAGCCATGTGCACTACTCTCTCCTAAGCCAAGGCCTACCATGCCTATGCCTCTCCCACTCCCACCCTTATTGGTGGCTAAAATCCATCATTATGTGTCTGTAACTACCTCACAACCTCCCCCACTAGTCTAAACCAACCTGCCTGAACTAGGGTATATTGTACCATAGGGTCATCTAGTGTGATGGGGTTGTATGGTGCTAGTACCCCATCTAAAATATCATGGTGCATAACCATAACCAAGGATCCACATCTGACCTACTCTATTATTGGATATACAAAACCAAAACTAGATACATATTAGATCACATATATATCTCAAAATCTATCTATCTATTACAATCACATGAAATTAGTATTCTATATCAAAGCTTAAAGTTATAACATTTCTCATTATTCAGAATGTCACCAACCACCATCTCCCCATTACTCTCCCACTAAGAATAGTCTCTCCTTCTAGTCATCCCTCAAGCACCTTCTCTATTGATCACCTCCCCACTAATGAGAAGCAAAGAGTAACCACTCATGCACACTATGACCCTATCCTAAGAGGTGACTCTATTAGCCATCTCTATTATAGACTTTCTATTAGGTCATCTTATGCAACTACCCTTACCTATACCCATTCTTGTGAGTGGTACCTTCATCTAGGATGTGGTCATAGTGGTTTTTGATATTATTAATCTAGTGACTTCTATGGTACCTACTATAACCCTAAATTTACATCCATGTCTCCTCCTCCTTTGGTCTCCTACTATCATGCTTGACTAGTCCATGGTATCACATGCTATGACCTGATCTTGGGTTTCAAAATCAATACTCCTTTTATTTATCTTCCCCTTAGATCTCTAGCATGATATACCCAAAATTTATGGAACTACTAGAGGAGTTTTTAGGTGAGATAGTCCAAACTACCCTAGACATAATGCCACTTGATGTGGATCTACCCATTAGGTATAATGGCCTATGATCTATAGCCAAACCAACCCTATCACCATACTCAACCAACTAAGAAAGTTAGTAGCAATGTGTGTATATGGTTTCCACATAATCTCCCATCATGTGATCATTTAAAAATATAGAACATGGGCCATGACCCATGTTACCTAATCTTTCCACCATCTAGTCACCTGAGGTAACCTATTATTCACCACATGAGGAAACCCAACTAGTCGATAAATAAAGAACCTCTTTTATATATAAGAACTCAAGAAAACCATTGATCCTATGGTTTTTTCCCTATAGACAACATCCCATATATATCATCCATGAGTTGTACCTAGATAATAGACCCAAAGTCATATAGTGTCACTTGATCTAAATGGACTAACATAAGGCTATCACATATAGCAATACTTTACCATTTGACTTATGACACAACACTTATGATGTCACAAGTTTGATCATAGCTTTTAAATATCTAAAATTTTCATTATATATATATATATACATCAAAAATTCTAACCTGTAAACCTAGGTATATCCTATCTAAGCATGTCACCCACTTGGCTAGTGTTCATCTCTTAAGGTCATCTAGTGTCCCTATGATCACCAATGTCTATCCTATCAGTATTCTAAGAAATGTGTGGACATCCTCTAATGTGATACCCATCTCTATGGTATCCCCATCCACCACCCATAAAAAAGTGTTGTTTAACCATTGCCATGCTCCACATAACATGATAATGAGATCAACACTCAATAAGATGTGCCTCATCTCCATAATACCTCATAAGCCTAGTGTAACTAATCATGCTCTATTCACACCCATAAATTACTCTAATAGATTTGGTAACCATGATTCATCTACCACTTTCCAATACCTTTAATGTATCTATAAAATATCAAACAATAAAGGATGTATCAGATCTCCATATCATTCATAATTACAATACATTCTTAAAATTTCACAAAACTCAACTAGTTTGATCTAACCTTTCTATTTTCTATAGAATTGTCCTATTCAATACTAAATCATCCATGTAATTCATTTAGGATACTAAATTAGCCCTATTAAATTCCTACTAAATCAACCTATCCAATACTAGATTGACCACCTTCTTGCTTTGTGATACTATATCAACCCTGTTGTATATAGTCGGCCTTTATCAACAATACTACATCGGTCATTTTAAAACAACTAAGTTTACCCACTACTACATAATTAACTCTCCTCTTATCAAACTAAATTGGGTCACTACTATGCAATCAACCTTTTTTTTCTCCCTCACCTTGTAAACTAAGTCAACCTAGTCAACTCTATTCATCCATAGTAATGACTTTTTGACCATTTACCATAAATGCCTTGGGAATTCATTGGTCTGACTCTTTCCTACCCAATACCCCATTTTATCCCTAGCATACCTAAAAAAATTTAGCATTTATTTTAGTGCCTATATTTTTCCTACCAATCAATTTTATATAATTAACTCAATTTCAAATCAAAATATTTAAAAATTTTAAATTTCTAGTTGCTTACCTATACTGCACTCATTATGATTGCTATGCATCATCCCCATCTCAGTTATCATCTCCTCACCATAATAGTTCTTTGGTCTCCAACTAGGTATCTCAGAGCTTTGTTTTCTTAGAATAGTAAAAATAACAAATGAATTATCTTTCATCATATTTATATTTACTATTCAAAATTATTAACCTTTCAAATATATACATTCAAATTTCTTATTTTGATCATATCTTTATCTCTACTAGCTCTTTTTCTCTATTATAAATTATTCTAAAATCCTAACATAGTAGAGAATATTTTCACCTATTAAATGTCTATGTTGTAATTTTTTTTATTTTCACTCTTTTTTACTAACCTCTATAGGTTCACCTAATGTTCCCTACATTAGATACCTTCACATTTCTTGCATCTCCTTCTTTATCTATAGTAGTAAGGTAAGTAAAGGTATGTTTTTTTCAATTCTATCCTTTCATTTATCTTATTATCTCTTTACTACACTTTATTAATCTTTAACATTGTGTTGCTATTTTCTTTTCGTAAAGCACCATCCCATATTGTACCTACATGACATGTGATGAGATTTGAGTGGGGCATATGTATAAACATAATATTTTCAAAATTTATTAATTACTAAAGCTTTTTATCTTGTATTAACCTATCGATCTCAATATATTTGAATGCAATCCTTAAGGGTTATCCCAAGAAAGGGGTGGGCAGACCATTGGTGCTTCACAAGAATATTATCTCTTACTACCACTTGATATCTACACACCCATATAATTAAAACATTCCCCTAATATTTTCCTCCTCTTTTACACCCTCCTCTAGTCATTTTACACCTTCATTTGTCCTTCCATAGCATAAAATAAATTTTAATGGTTTACATCACACTTTCAACCCCATTGACCTTGTACTCTAATTGATAAAACTTATTTAGGTTCTAGGTCAGCCCCTAATAAACTGAGACCAAGACATAATTTATTTTTTCAATAGCTATACAAGGTCAATTGGGTCAACCGTATTGGTCTAAAATTTTGAAAAGGACTAGGGTTAGATATGCCTATATAAAGACATCTATTTTTTCATTTATTAGAGAGAATAAGAAGAAGAGATATATATTGTGCATCTGCTTATCCACCATTCTACTTGAGGAGCATAGCTTAGGGTTTCATACTTTATTTGGATATATGAATCATGTCTTTTGGAGAAGTATTTTAGATGCATTGATAGGTTGTGTATCATAGTGCTGATTTATCACCACCATCTGTATTTACCACAACAAACTCTTGCAAAACACCTTGGCCAAGGGAGAGATTGAGGCTCAATGTGTTTGTATTCAAAGGTAAGTATTCCTAACTCTATTCCTCCTTTGTAAAAGTAGAATATATACATTTTTACTTATATCCCATACATTAATATTCCATATAAATTGATGTGAGTATATGTATTCTATGCATGTTTACTTTTAATGTTTATTACCCCCACTTTATGCCACAAGCTTTGGTGAGAAATAGATTAGAATTTTCTTTACTTGTTATTAGTTTAGTGAATATGAGAACATAGGACCTAGTTAGGGTTATTGCATAATTTTCCTTGACTAAAGGCTTTAGAACCCTCTATAATGATATTATTGTGGTAAGAGATCTCTTGGCTAGGTCTAATGGATCCATATTTATCATGACCTCAAATATCTAACGTATCAATAATCAAAAGTGTAAGTAAGATTTATCTTCTCCAAGATATGATTGATTTATAGATCAGTTAAATTTACCTTTACATATAGAAATATTATGAGATATGGATATTCAATGTGTCAAATTCAAGAATAAGCAATTAGACTTCAATAATATGATCTGTCATTTGCTAATCACTTCTAAGGGGTAGTTTCAAGATCTCAAGGATGAGTCATCAAGTAAAACAAAACTCCTATGCCACCTTGATCAAGTCATCATAAATTACACACATGTTGAGGAGAAATTCATGACTATTTATTAGTAGGTTTTCTTGTTTTTAACTTATTTCACGAGTGATTAGAAGCCATCATTGGCTCTTAACCCCTCTCTTCTCTCTCTCTTCTTCATTCTCCTATATGTATGCCTAATTTTGGCATTGTAATGGATCCTTACACAAAGAGAATGGCATAACCCTACTATTTTATATGCCTATTAATCAATAAATGACTACTTTACCTCCTTATATGGCTATATTTATTGTGAATCTTTTAATGGTTGATCTAAGCAAGTGTATATTTATCTCACCTAATTTTGTTTTCCTATTATTCTTTCCTTGTTGTATTTTGATTGTCTATTGAAGGTTTTGAAAAGTTTCATCATGGGTTCCATGTAGGTTAGAAGTGGAATACATATTCCCTTATACTCTCATATTTCCTTAACTCTTTGTAAATAATTGATGTGATAGATTATTCTTAGGAGACATGTATGTTTATTTTAGTCCTATAGGTCTTAGTACACATAAAAATTAGTGGTAGTGGTCATAAGATTTGGTGTATCACCCCATTTTTAGTTCATAGTTTATTTCTCCCCTTTTCCTTGTAAGCTAGTAGGTTAGTGATTAGTCATAAGTGATACATCGAATGAGCTTGCCCTTATATATAGTTTCAATCCAATCATTAGGTCACCCATAACCTAGGATTGTTCATATGTGTAGCTTAGATTGAGAGGACTTGAAACACCCTCTCAATGGATGAAAATATATGTTATAATAGTTTTGGCATGCTTTATCGGATAAGGATTTACATAAATTAAAGAGTTATTTATGTCACTCTTCAATATACCAACCTTTAGAGGTATGAACACAAGAACCAATGGTGACTCTGAGTTCATTAAACTAGTTTTAGTAGACCAAGTATTCTTTTAATCAAGTATTCTTTGTATTTTACCTTTTACATGAATTTTCACGGTTGAGTTTGGATGGATTTCAATTTTACTCAAGTTGGTGAGTCATATAAAGCCTATATTGATCCCTATAAATGGTATGTTAATACATATAAATAATATACTGATATATACTAGCCTTATGTTGAGTCATATCAGTCCTAAAATGAGCCTACTTACTCTCCATATGACTCTAGCTATTAATATGACCAGCCTTGCTATCAAGAGTAATACCCTCCCTCCCTTCCTCAAAAAACTTATCATGTTTATCAACCTTCATATGAATATGATCAAGCTTGATATCAACCCTATATATCACATCCTCATTATCTCAATCAACCTTGGAAAAGTCACTCTCGTTTTAACTATATTGAGGAGAGTTTTGAAAATATAAAACTTGAATTTGAACCATGTTTATCTAGAAATATTGAGTTTACAAATGAGCATATATTTTAGTTAATCATAACAACAAGAGTAATGGAATATAAAGTTTTTAAAACATTCCAATATTAGGATAAGGTGATGTAATCCATGCCAAGAATCTCCCCAATCCTTTCACTCACCCCTCAAGTTGTAATATACCATCAAGATGAGAATATTAGGTTAAAAATTCCAAGTTGGAAGCAAGTAATTGAATCATGGGAGAATGAAGACGAAGAATGCCTAAATTAGGAATTGAATACAAGGTAAATCCTTTGCCTATGAAAACCTCATCCACCCATATCTAAGATAATCAAACCTTTCCATCCTAAAAGTCAATCAAAGAAGGCATTCAAAATAAGAATGAAGTACATGTTGACAAGAATAACACATCTATATCACAACTAAATTTTCTCTCTCCACAAATTCCTATAAGATTCCACCACCACCAAGGTCACAAGATGTAAGAGTGCTCCCTCAATTCTTAATCCAACTTGCAAGCATATTCATTTCCTTATCACCATCTCCTTTTGAAGGAAGAACCTATTCTATGGGAGGTAAATGAAAAATAAAGTTCTAGTTACACATGATAAAGATAATTAAAATGAATACAATGAGGATATAATCATTAACACTCCCCTTGGTGAAGAGAAAATAAAATCAACCTTTAGAGATGAAGTGAAAGGTGATCTTGATGACGTGGCAAGAAAATTTGAATGAGAGAACACTCCTAAATGTGAACAAATCTCAAATGAGATAGTTGTAATAGTTTTATAACTAGTTAGTCATCTCTAAAGGATCATGGGTGAGAAATAAAAATAGTTCTTGGAGCCTCTTGATGAATAATAATATCTAGCTATAGAAAATGTTCAATTATATATCTTTCAAGATGTCTCAATTGGCCTAGAAGAGGTAGAATCTTATCTTCAACCTCTTGCTTATTTTAGAATGATGACCTTCTTTCTTATTACAAGAAGGAACTAGTTAAATTAGAAATAGAAGAACCATAAGGAAGAATTTTACCAGAGAGTCTTCATGAAAAGGTTGTAACTGATCTCAACATAGTAAATATCCCAAGTGAACAAGGTGAGGTCTTGAGTGAATTTTAAATATCTTCCAATGAGAAAGAAGAAAAGGTTGAAAGAGAAAAATTATATAAACATGACGATCACTTGGAGGATTTTGAAATTATTTATAGTCTTATGTCTCATGAAAAGGATTTTAAGGATGTGTTTCAAGTTATATCCCCTCGGGATGCTAGTCAAGAAGATGTTGAAAATATGTGGAAATAGTCCAATGATTTGGTCAAAGAGATGGATATTCCTAGTGAACCAATAGCTCATGAAGAGTAGTTCATACATGTGAAGGTGGTTTTAGTAAAATTGAAAAATGATAAGGAAGTAACTAAGGTTGTATATCTCTCAAAAAATCTAATAGAAGATTTGAATAATACATGACATTTTCCACATGAGGCCATTGGGGGAATTAAGATCCTAAACAATCCCACCATCTTTGAAAATCAAAGATAAGTTACAAAAATGGTTGATAAACTTCTAATTAACCATAATGAATCTCATGGTCACATGGAATTAGTTAAAAAGGTGATAGAGATAGATCCTCAAGGTGACAATTATATGCAATATGCCTTCTCTAGTCAACATGAAGAGGTTTAAGATGACATGTGGCATTAGTATTTGGACATTTTCAATGAATTTGATGATCTTAATGGGTCCATATATTCTATTGGGAATAAATATGATTTTGAATTTACTTTCTTCCATAGGGAACAATGTGAGAGTTCTTGAGAGCTCATTCAAGATAAAGCACACTATTTCATGGAACCACTAGAAGTTGAAGCTGATGTTGCCCATATGATCTAAAGTGTGATACTTTTGAGGTTATTTAAAGCATTAAAAAAACATGAGGTGGGACTTGAGCCATAAGATGAGCATGTTTTCATAGGATTAATGTTTAATGTTTTTTATTCACTTGAGAGTATGCAAAAGATGTTGGAAGCCAAGAGGTCTAACTCATCAAACATTAGGTTCAAAAGACAGCTTGCTCTACATCATTGTCTATCTCATGGAAAAGGTGTTTTCAAAAATTTACCTTTTCATCTAGGATAAAGAAGCCTTAAGGTTAGTTGAACTTATTAGTGTTTCTTATGCTTTTATTTTCCTTAAGTGCTTCATAGCATAAGTGTGTGAGTATCTTGCTTTAGTGTGTTATTATTATCTTATTGTGTGTTTTAGAGTTATATTAGCCTTATCTCTTATTTCAAGTCATTTTCAATCAGGTTCAAGGTCTACTTAGGTTTGAAGTTGAGTGATAAGAGACTCCATGGCCTAATAGATGGATGAGTCAACTAGTAAAAGGTGCATATCAAGCATGAAATCCTAGGAAGTTGCCAATGATGTTAGCAAAAAATGGCTACCATAAGGGAGTATCATTCAAAAATTTGTTGTCAAGCCTTCTAACCTATTAATAGCTCTTGTGAGTCCTTGTATTGATGTTATAACCTATGGTAGTGTCTTGAGGTGATGATCATATTATTTTAGGGTCTCATACAAGGTCTTGTCATAAGGTGAAATCATAATAATTAGTTGATTAGCTAGCTTTCATATCTTGGTCTTTAATGAGGTTTTAAAACATCTTTTGTAATATAGTTTGCAAAAATTAAGGTGAGTTTGTAGAAACTAAAGTAATTCTCAAGAGTCCAAGTCATATTTGATTCAAATGAAGACATGAGATAATGTGACTTCACTAAAGAGCATCAATAATGAAGAGTTACACCATAAAAATGGAGATTACTCAAGGCCATGTGGCATTCATGATACATGATATCATGCTCCATGGGGTCTGTAAAAGCATTAAATAGTGTAAAAATGTTCATTTCTAACATATATAAACCTTCATTCACTATTATAAACCCAAAATATAACATAATTCACATTGGATGGAAATATTAGGTTAAAAAATGGGTTTTGGTATGTTATTTTATCCTTTTGTAAGGCAAGAATACATTATCTTATGCCTCTAAAATAATTTATAGCAGAAGATCATAGTCAAGAAGGAATTTGGATAAGTGTTACATGATTATATACATGAAAAAAGAATTTATAGCTAATAATATCATGAAACAAAGTGGTTAATCTAATTTAAAACATCATCTAACCCCTTATAGGTCATATGCATGCTTAAGAATGTGTAACATGACAAACAAGGGAAAGTTTATTAGGTCATTGGTAGACCAAGAAGGATTAGATTCATAACAATGGTTCATGATGGAGAAAATGAGTTGGATAAAATGATCTTAGGGGAAGGTAGGGGAACCTATTCCATTGAAATTAAATTTATTGGTTTAGGGTTTTAGGGTTTTAACATTATGAACCATTGTTAACAAAATAAGTGCTCTAAAACCCTCCTAAAACCCCATTAGCTTAATTTTAGGAAATTTCAAGGAATTTTGGATCTCATAGATAAAAATTAAGGATTTTTTGACGTATTTAAATATCCCATTGATATTTTAATATAATTATAAACATTCATTTGACACGTGTGAGCACTGAAATGGAAAGAAAATGGATGTGTTTGTTGATTCTTGAAGATGGTAGGTAGGGTTTTGGTAGTTTTGAATGTTTATTCCATAAAATTATCTAAAATAAATCTCTAATAACATCACACTCATTATAATAGTATTATAAATTTCATATTCACATCTAAGTGAACTCTTTGTGCTAATTTAACATGTAAAACTCAACATTTGAGAGGCACAGTCTTGGAAACATGAAAATGTTAGATGAAGAAGATCATCCACATAAAGTGAAGTAGGAGAATTATTGTCAAGTACATGAGAGAAAAATAAATCAATCAAATAAATCTCACCCAATATTCTAAATATCATTCAAAGGTAGGGGTAGAATGAATTTTGGGCTCAAAATAGCCCCTATAGGTTAGTACCTAGAGCATGGAAGAAAGTAAATATTTTGTACTAAATGTAAAGCCTTAAAGACCAAAATAAGGTATATGGAGCATGTAATAAAACATATATGGTTATCAAAGCCTTAAATTTGACTTAACATGAATAATATAATTAGTTCTTAGCTTGCAAGTGAAGAAGAGACCCTATCGGCCTATAGAAGATGATGAGTTTATTATGGCTATGAAAATCCTACCTTGAAGAAACAAATGGAGAGGATTGGTTTCATATTAATTAAATATTAAATATTATATTTCATAAAGGTAATTAGACAAGTGGTTAACCATACAATAGTTTGCTTTGGATAGGTTTCAAATAAGGATTTCAAGACCATGATACAAGCCTACCTTTATGAATGTGAGGAAAGCATATAGGTTGTGTGGATTTTGACCAATATGAAGGGTTAAAAAACACTTTAAATTGATAAAAAAACACTATAAACACATTTATAAAGATCATAAACATCCTTTGCATGTCTATTTGAATAAATTGAGGCATTTCCTATTGTGATAGTCATCTAATGAGTCCTCATACTCAACAAGCAAATATAAGGAGGTCTAAAGAATTGAATGGTAGGAATGATAAATTAAAGACCAATATAAACCATGTGAAAATTTTATATAATAATTTAATAAACCTTCAACACATTTTAAAATCGTAAAAAGGGTTTCTAATATTCTATGAGAAGCTATACATAGTCTAAGAACACCTGCAACCAAGTGTAGTTTTACACAAGTGTGATCAAGAGATGTCTTTTGGAATGATAATGAAATAAAGAGATTAAATATGGGTGTTTAATATTATTTAATGAACATGGAATATTTTTAAGAGGTCTATATATTTATTGAAAAGAACAAAGAGAACTCACAACCTATTTCATAGTTTGAAAACACATGCACAATCTTGAAACTTAGAATTTATGAGAGATTTGAAGATGATTCAAGGACACATGACTATTAGAGGAGTTAAGGGGAGATATAAAAGACCAAAAAAAAGTATTTGTTTGATTTTAAATGTCTTAAAACTCATAATTTGCCTTTTTCTTTGCTCTTAGCCAACTCAGGCCTATGATAAAACTAACCTAGGGCTAGAATCTTGTATTTTACATAACTCAAGTTCTACCAATGTAATTTCATGAAAATTTGAAATATAAACCTATTTAATGTGACATAAAAAAATTTAGTGATTTTTTATTATTAAATTATGGTCTTGGATGGTCCTAGTAGTATGTGCTTGTTTTAGGCTTATTTAGGCCTAATTGGGAAAGATGGGTGTTGGGTTAGTAGGTCTACATTTGGAGTTGATTTTTGAAATTTTTGATGAATATGGAATAAGATAAAGGGTAATAAAATATAATTATAGTTTTACTATAATTTATATTAATATTTCAAACCTTGGAGCTTTGTGTCAAAATAGGGCTACAAGGAATAGGCCTCCATAGAGATAAAATGTGAGAGTTGTGAATGAAATTATAGAATAGAGGTGGAAATATGATGGGATATATATCTTAAATATGTTTAAAAGTCAATAATAATTAGTCATACTCAAATAAGATGATTTTTCATTTCTTAATCACTCATAAGGGCAGTTTTAAGAGCTCAAGGATTAGTCATCAAGCAAAACAAAACTCCTACGCCACCTTGATTAAGTCATCATAAAATTGAGTGCACACATGTAGAGTAGATATTTATGAATATTTATTAGTAGGGTTTATTATTTTTAACTTATTTCATTAGTTATTTGAAACCATCATTAGCTCTTGACACCTCTCTTCTCTCTCTCTCTTTCTTCTTCTTTCTCCTATATGTATGCCTAATTTTGGCATTGTAATAGATCCTTCCTCTAGGAGTATGGAATAAACATACTATTTTTTATTAATAATGATCAATAAATGACTATTTCACATCCTTATATGATTATATGTAG
Source organism: Torreya grandis (assembly GCA_037957365.1). Taxonomy (NCBI): domain Eukaryota; kingdom Viridiplantae; phylum Streptophyta; class Pinopsida; order Cupressales; family Taxaceae; genus Torreya; species Torreya grandis. The sequence continues at coordinate 3,148,195 of JARHVA010001120.1, forward strand.
TTTTAACCTTTGAATGGTTGATTTAAATAATTGTAGACTTAACTCACCTTGTTTTGTTGTCCTATTCTTATTCCCTTCTTGTAGTTTGTTTCTATATTATAGGTTGTGAAGAGTATCATCAAGGGTTACATGTGGGTTATAAGTATCAAACATCTTCCCTTATGCTCTTATTTTTCCTTAACTCTTTGTAAATCATTTATGTGATAGATTCTTCTTAGGAAAAGTGTATGCTTATTATAGTCCTATAGGTCTTAGTGCACATGAAAATTAGTGGTAGTGGTCATAATATTTGGTGTATCACCCTCCTTTATTTCATAGTTTATTTATCCCATTTTTCTTCCAATATATTATGTTAGTGATTGGTCCTAAGTGATACATCAATGGAGCTAGCCCTTATCTAGAGGTTTAATCCACTCATTAGGTCACCACAACCTAGGATTGTTCCCATGTGTAGCTTAGATTGAGAGGAACTGAAACACCCCTCAATGGGTGAAAATATATGATAAAACAATACCTTCCATAGTTCATTAGTGTATTAAATACATTCATACCAATAGGGCAATTATAGTTTCCATAATTCCATATGAACATCCACTTGAACAAGATAAGTTTATTCCAAGACAACTAATTATAAAACCTACTAAGGTTAATCGTGAATGAAAGGTTAAACAATAAGGAATCCAATTTACTAGGTGTATTATACTTGAGATATAATTACACTAGAGATACATAGTGGATTCCACAAAGTTTTCATCTACATCTACATATTCTAATTATAGCTACACCGAAGAAACCACAAAGCACTAAAAAATGGGTTCCAAGAACCACTACTCCTTATATTACCTCTACATAACCAAATATTCCTATGAGACATACACATAGTACCACATATTTAATAGTTCTAGATATGACACCTATAGATTACCTTTGGCAGTATCATCAACTTGATGTTCCATATTCTTAGTTCAAAGCTTCATATGAGCATCCTTTTGATGGGATCATAGGATAGAATTTTATTTCAAAATATTTCCAAGTATATAAAATAAATAAATAAATAAAATAAACTCCAAAATAAATCCAATAAAGTATAAAAATATTCAAATAAATAAAAAATAAGAAAAGTCTTTTACATACACATGTTTACTAGCCCCTTGACATCTATGTTGTTTAATTTATATCAGTAGATAACATATCATTTATTTTATATACACACATATGCTTCAATTTTAATTGAGTATGATACATTCATACATTATATCCATGATACATACATATTCAAATGCTGGTTTACATGTGATGCACTACATTGGGGTAATTTTGATTCTATTTGATCATGATAGATATAGGTTATTTTATTTTATGATCACTTTTAAATTAACATGTTGAGATTATATACTAATGAATACACATGTATATAATAATTATTAAATATTATACCATGTATTTGATATGCTATGTTACATGACATTTTTTACTAATATATTTATGCAGGGACTAGTATGTTATGCTTATGTTGGTTACTTACACTTCATTCATCTACATTATCATTTCCTTGAGTGTGATTCTTATCTAATATTATATTGAATGTGAGACACTTGAATATGTTCATTATTATGGGGCCCTATTCCATTTCACATTATTTATTTGTGGGTGGACATCTGAATATGTCCTCCCTTCAAGTATGTGGCATTTGAACACGCCACTTTTTTGTAGTCTCCTTAGACCCCCTTTTGTGTGATTTCAAGTGTTAGTGTATGTGCATTTTATTTTTTATGAGATTGCATTGTTACTTTTTATATATTACCATGATCCATATCATGAATCTTAGGGCTTGTTATGATCATCTACCATGAGCTTCATTGATATATCTACTTAGACATGTTACTCCTATATACTACATGATTCATACATAAATAATATAGTTATCTTATCCTTTTAAGGTAAGGTGACTTCCATATTCCATTCCCCTCACCTTAAAATGGGGAATATTAGTGAGTTCATGTCATAGAGACATGATTCCACACATACATAGTTGGTAGGATTTGATATAGTTTACATGACTCAGATATACACTTGGGTTAAAATCCTATACATTTTCCACTAAGGTTTTATAGATTAGAGACAAATTTATTCACATTTGTCATATATATTATACAAATTATAGATCAAAGGTTACATTTTTATAGATACTTTAGATTAAGACACATTAAAGGTTCATATGCCATGTAAGTGCTCCAAAAATTGTAAATACATATTCAAAACATTATACCAAGAAGCACCATTTTTACCAAGAATCACCATTTTGAGACTTTATTATATATATCAATTAGCTCTTTTAGGTATTATTATTGAGATTATATACCATTGATGGCCTTAACATTACTTGCCTTTTTTAGGTTGAGCTAGTTATACCACTTATCTTGGATTTATTATACATTTATTTGAGCTATGTGATTGAGATTCAATGATCTCAATGACCATGTCATAACTCATAGTTGCACCATATTGGGGGCATAATTACCCTCCAAATTAAATCTTAAAATCTCATAGGTCTAGTTTTAAACCTCTCTTAGCTCTAATTATTAATAAGAGAACATTTTGTCGAAGAAAAGTACTAAGGGGAAAAATGGTTGTATCAACATACATGTGTACTCCTTCTTTGCTATCTTTAATTTTCAAGCTTTTAAATTATGAAATTTTAGATTATGTGCACTAATTTATACTAAAACATCTCTTGGTTATAGGGAATACACCAATAATAAATTTACTAGGGATCAAACAACGGCAAGGTGTGTTGTACACACCTAGGTATGCATTTATTTCCTTTAACCTAGTAATATTATCTTTATGCATTACTGTTTTTTTTTTTCGGGGGGGGGGGGGGGAGGGTGGGGTGGAAACATAGAAACTAGAATCTGGTTATATATCATCTCAGTCTTGTATATTTAAAAAATACCAATGAAGGCTCTACCCTTTAGTTTTAGGCCTTTCTACTGCCAAAAGGCTCACATTTTTCATCTCATTATGCCTAACTATTTATCTTATGGACCAAACCTATAATTATGATGAACCAAATCCAATATACACTATAAAAATCTAAAAATCTGATTTATAACCTTCACTATTAGTAACATACCTTCACTAGTTTACTACCCTATTAGACACTAACATTCACGTAGGGACACTAACATTAATGCTAGTGTCCATATCTCAAAAGTCATCTAAATTGTAAATATTTAAAACATATGGGTTGGACTATTTATCTTATCTAACCCTTTATTAAGATATTTTCAAAAGGTGTGGTAAAAATACAAATCAAATCCTATTCATTATTAATATAACAAATACCAAGCAAGCACGTATTCAAACTCATTCAATTAATTTTACAACTGAGATCTATTGCTATATTATTCTCTATTTCTATATCATCCATAAGAGAAGTCATATCATAGGTTTGAATAATTTAAAGAACAACCCATGGGAAATATTTAAAAGCATATGGGTTGGACTATTTATCTTATCTAACCCTTTATTAAGATATTTTCAAAAGGTGTGGTATAAATACAAATCAAATCATATTCATTATTCATATAACAAATACCAAGCAAGCACATATTCAAACTCATTCAATTAATTTCAAAACTGAGATCTATTTCTATATTCTTCTCTATTTCTATATCATCCATAAGAGAAGTAATATTATAGGTTTGAAGAATTAAATAATAACCCATGGTTAGTATTTATTTTATTAAAATCTAGATTATTGCATGCCCTTACATTTATCATAATGTACCCTTATGCATACACAAGCCGACACTTAGGTGAGAACTACATATGTTTGAGGCCCTCCTTAGAGTATTGGCTATGAAGGTAACACTCATTATCAAAGGCGTCTTTGAGGTTAACTTGAATTTATGAACCCACTAAATCATTTTTTGTAAAGTGACATGACATAAGATGAAGAATTATAGTTTAAGCTATATACAATCATAAAAATAATGTGAAAGTGATCTAGATATATTTATCAAAAGGTGATAGAAAACCCTAATAAGCCTAAGTAGTCACTCTTAAATAAAAAATAATATTACATACATGATATAAGAATTGATCCATACACATAAACATTAACTCTAATGTCCACAAGTTGATGGTAGTGTCCAAGCCTCCATAAATAAAATTTATAGAATCTTATGACGAGATTTTGAGCATCAATTTTCTTGTTCTTACACTTGTACATTTTATATCTGCCTGTGCATCTAAAAACCAACTAATTATTATGTCTTATTTGTGTTGAAATTATCAAAATATCAATTAGAATTGTATTTTATATATTTGGCAATTTTTCAAATTCAATATATTGTTTTATTTGAATTAATTTAATTGGCCTACTTTAAAATAATTTAATTCATCCATTTGATTAGGATTTTCTAACCCCTTCACCCTTATCAAAATAATCAAAATGCCAAAAAGGGTTAAATAGATTGACATTTCCCAATGTAAAATACTATATTTTAGTGTCTATAATTACTTTTAACTATATATGAAATAAAATTTAATGCTAAGGTTGTCACATTTTAAGAACAAGAATATGAGCTCTTTACTAATACTAATAAACCTTTCAAAGTCATTGATTCTATAATAGGTTTTGAGACTACTGCTATTGATACTATCCCCATGTCTACAGCTTTTATTACACATATGATTCCCGTACAAGGTATGGAGGCAACAGATGGTTTTCATTAGATTAATATGACTATCTATACATAAAATACATTCATACCTTCTAATCTTACAAATGTCACATCATGTACTGATACATATTTTGTTATGATATATGCTCAAATGGTTATGTAAATAGTTATTGATCGATATAGTAAGGTCTTAAAATTGCAACGTAATTCTTATAGACTACACCATACCATTTATTATCATGCATTATTAAATAATTCATTAGCTATTGATATCTCATCTTATCCTTTACTATTATGTTTTATGTCACCTAATATTGCATTGTATGATTATAAAGGTGATCCAGAATAACAACTTTGATCCTTTCACATAACATGTTTGGAATATGCATCTAGTGATAAGTTATTGACTAAGCTGTTTTCATTGAGTCTTAAAGCATATGATTTGTGTCAATTTTATGATCTTCCTTTGAAGTAAATCCAAACATTTAATCCTTTGGCCAATCAATTTTTAACATAGTTTTCAATTAATAATACTGAAAATATGTCTTATACTCAGATTACAAAAATTAAACAAGGATCCAATGAGCTTATCATTTATTATGTACTCCATTCAAAACCTTGCTCTCTAAGATGAAAATTCAAATGAAACATAATGAATTGCAATATTTATAAAAGTAAAGCTTATTATCCCATATATATGAGTCTATTATGTGTAAAAAATTATAATTATTTGATGACCTATGTCACACAATTAAGGATAGATAAATTAAAATTATTTCAATGAATACGTTGAAGTATGGATCCAAACCTCCAACCACTTTTGGTGCAAATTTTACAAGTAAACTATATTTCTAATCAAATGCAAGTGATAATAAGAAATATGCAAAATCAATAGTTAATGTAGTCTCATATCCAACTAATTGGCTTGTTTTCCCAAATCCACTAAGGGGGTAATTTTTGCACTTGTTATAACCTCCCACAAGATATTAAAAAGTTTAATTGAGTGAAACATTATATCTCTCCCTCCCAAAAAAAAGGTTTATGTCTGTAAGCCTCAAGTTAAGGGAATTAATAGTAATTCATATTATGACTATCATTGATGTACATAACATAAAACTAATAATTGATTTTAATATACATATAGATTAGGTATGGACACAACCTAATGGGAAATCTAAGTCAAATATAGTTTCTAACCCATTTCCTAATCACACATCATCAGAGAGTTATCTTAATCCTAAGGTGCATCTAACTTACAATTCACATCCTCATCCACCTTCTTATAGTCATAAATCTGAGGAAGAGCATCCTCTAAATGGTATTATTTTTACACTTTATACTATATAGATACACAAACCTACTATAAAATCTGACAAGCATGAAATTATTGATGATGATTAATTTCATGAGGCATTATTTGCACGTGCATACATAGATTCATAACCTATACAAATTGTCATGGTAGATAATGGTTCAATTGAAAATATTTGTGCCATGACACTCATTAGTTTTGGATATAGACAAGTAGAAAGTAGATTTGATGTATACAAAAAAGATGGTTAAATGATTCTATGGACAAAAATATAATCTTGTTGGGAGGATTATATTACCACTCAAAGTGGATCCTACTAGAGTATCTATTTTATTCTTAGTTCTACACAATTTAGGGGCATTTAAGATGTTTTAAGATGCCCTTAGATACACAAGATGCATGGAGTACCATATATATAATACATATATGTGTGAAGTATATACATGCTAGTAAGGTGATCATAATTCAAATTATTCCATATGAATACCCTCTTCAATAGGAGATTATTCCTCTTCCACCTTCACCACCACCATAGTCAGTTGAACAACCTAATAAGGTTCATCCTACTTAGATAAGATGTTGATAGTAGATTTTCTTAAATGATTAGTATTATAACATACATTGCATTATAGATTTATTCTAGACTCATTGGATCAATTATCTACTCCATCATGTTCTTGACTAGTGTTATAAACTCCTTCACATGTTTCTAAGTGAATAGATGCACATTATCTTTTTATGCATTAACATCCTCATGGTACTATGATACAAAGAGATACACAACATAAAAAATATTATATTGTCAATGATTATCATGATGGATATGTAAGAATACTAGATTATTTCTCATATTCTAACTCAAATCCACATGTTACTACTCAATCATGATGGAAGACATTAGTGACATTTGACACAAGACCTACATGTGAGCATTAAATTGATGGGATCATTGGTTATCATTACATAACATTCAAAAAAATTGAATTAAAATATTCAAAAAATTAAAAAACCAAGACCAATACATGACATGTATTAATTATTTACATGACTTGTTTATACTTTATCATATATAATACATTATATATCTTATTTTTATAAGAAAATTATTTCCATAAAATATATGAGTGAGATGTAGGACATACAGGTCTCATATGAATTTCACACATAGATGTGAGATATTCCCACACACAAAAGCTACCTTCCTACACTAGGGATACACTCTTAATGAGGACATATTACTACTTTACACATGTTTATTTATTATATAACTAGTACCATTTATCGTATGAGCTACTTTACATTCATTATACATGACCTATTTTGACTCATACTATTTCTATTTCTATTTCCCTAGATATTGTATTATAATACATGTGATGATGACATACATTGATTATGTAGATAGTCTTGCTTGTTCTATGTATGATTGCTGATGTTTTGTGTTACATGTAATGATGCTTGATTGTTTATTACATTATGTAAATCTTTCTTTGTACATCATGGCCATGACACTATGTGTGAATCTATTTTATATATATGGATATATATAGGATTATGTGTTGAGCTTGTTGTGCCATGATTTATATCATACACTCTTATCATTGTTTATGGTGACATGATACATAACATGCACCTTAAACATATTTATTACTTAGTTTATGGATGCTCATTATTAAATTGACTAATCATTATGTTCCCTATTGATATAACTATATTGACATGATATTTATATACCTTAGGATACATGTTTCATACATATTAATATGATATATTATTACTATGATAACATATTATCCCATTATTACTACATTCTTTACATTGATTATATATTTTTATATATAACATGATGCAGTTAACTCCTTTCATTTGAGATGATTAATTTGTAGTCTATATTCCTCACCTCAAGATGGTCATACATAGTGGATTATCTCAGAGATTGAGCCTTTATGCTCACAAAAAAGTCATATTTTAATCATAGATATAATCACCCAAATTTAATCATGAATACTTGATAATGCCAATTTTGGCACACTTCCACTTTAATTGATTCACACGCCTAATATGGACCTATTTTTACACCTCATGCTATATTAAGCACCTATACAAACATTTTCCCTTATAAGTTATTATCTTATGTGTAAATAAATGTTAATAATCTCTAAACACTCCCTTATAGGTTTGTCCATGTTTTTAGGATAAGTAGCATGATGTTTTTCCCTTTCAGATTGATTTAAAACATATCTAAGTCATATATTATATCACTTGGAAATCACTTATAAATATCAATCTTGAGGTACATCTACACTATTTAAAACTAAGAAAAGCTTCCATATTATTATAAAATTTGATTCTAATCATTTGAAGTAGTCCTTAACTAACTAAAATTCTTATTTTATCAAAGTAAAAAAAAATAAATTATAATACATTATCAAGTATTCAAGCAATATCTATATGTATTTTTTGGACATTTAAACCCACATGCCAAGCTTTTGTGTGAAATAAGAAATTGATAAAGGTCCTGATTGAAGAGTGATATAATATCATAAGAAGTTGACAAAATTTAGGAGAAGATAACTTGGCATTTGAAATCTTTTAATTAGGATTAAAGTGTAAATTTGGTGATCTTGAGGGGCCAGATCATTATGACACCTCATCAAGAATGAACATATTAGTCTAGTTACACATTTGATATATACATTTGGGAGGTCAACTAGATCTAAAGAAATGCATGGAAAATATTATTTTTATCCCATAAACATCCTCTATAAATTTTTTATCTTGATGAGTTCTCTATCTCAAGATATAAGCTTCCAAAGTTGAACTTGTAGAGTGGGACATGAATGCAAACATCACATTTAGGCCTCATGAAATAGCCATTTAAATTAAAATATTCCAAGGTTAAATATGGATCTGACAAGTGTCCAAATCATGAAATCTCAAGTCAAGATCCAATGTTGAGTGGGTGATTAATGATGTCAGTGGGTCCCAAACATAGAATGTAATGTAATTGATCATGCATTAAATATCAATGGTGAACATTAAGTAAAAACCTTAATAGATCCTAAGATGAATGTGTGACTGAAAATTGTCAAGATCTCAAGTTCCTAAATTAAGATCTAATGGTGCATGTTGATTGACAAAGTCAGTGAGTCTAGGCAGATCAATGAAGCAGATTCACTCATATAAAATAGATTAATGATGAGCGAGAAGTCAACAAATCTCAAAGATGAATGAGAATCTACCAAATGTCATGACTAAAATAATTATGAGGTAAATCAATGGTACAGATTTAAAATATACAAAGGGAAATCTATATTTTACATGAGTTTAAGGAGTCAAAGAGCTAACAACATGATCATAAGAATGAATGAAGAGTTGATAGATGGCATAATTTGAGAAGGCCCAAATCAAGATCGACGAACATTATTAAGAGTTGAAAGCTAGGAACTTCAAATGAAGAATGAATTAAACTTAGTTCAAGCTAGGGTAAATATTTACAGAGGATGCCATGAATTTATACATGTTAGACATAGGATTTCACCACCCTAAGTAGGTAAAAGACATAAATACAAGATCAAATGTGATATAAGTTACCAGAAGTGGACCTTAAAAAGTTGTATAATGCTATTAAAGCCCTATAAAAAATTTCAAGATATTCTACACATAGCTTTTACATCTCATTCAAATCTAAGAAAAACTAGCCTACAGAGCTTCATTTACAATCATAGCTATATGAAAACTAATAGGGTGATTGGTTTTCATTTATAGTAGATCTATACTCAAGGTTAAGAAGAAATGGTAGAATTGTGACTATGTAAGGAATGCCAACAAAACATCAAGCATGATTGAGGAAGATAATGAAGGGTATTAATGTAGAGGAGCTCAGGAAGGATTCATGTGGTGGTGGGGATTGCTTCCTATAATTGGTCTTGATCTTCACATTCCCCATCATGCCAGAGAAAGATACAGTGATGTTAATGTGGGAAGGCTCAAGAAGGATTGTGGTGGTGGCTTTTATAAGTGTAATTAGACTCATTAATGACCCCTATAGCATTAATTTATCTCTCTCTATATATCTTACCTTATTTATTCCTATAAATACTAGCTTTAAACTCTTTATTTAGATCCATTGACTTGATATAGTGAGGCTCTACCAAAATCACTTTGTAAAAACTCTTTTGAAGCAATATAAGACATCTTAGATTCTATTTTAATGCTATGCGTGCTTTATTAAAGTTTTACTTACAGAGTGTATATTTATTATTCATCATTTGTATGTCCTTCATGTACCTTGCTTTAAGTATATTAGTTTCTTTTAGGTTGTGTGAAGTGATGGCTATTGAGGTTTCACTTGAAGTGTCATAAGTCTATAGTGTTTTTTTGAAACCTATGTCTTTCTATCCTTTAAGTTATAAGTCTCTTTTTAGCCTTCATACAAAATACTCATGTTTGGAATTCATATAAAAGCATCTAATAAATCCTTATACCTATTAAATTAATTAGTAGTCATGAAAGTGTCCAAGTTGAGAGTGGCTCATTGAAAAATTGGTGCATCACCAAACGTAAATTAAGTATTCATTCATGTATTTTCTCCCCTTTTCATCCTAATATATTAAGTTTAAAGAAGAGAAATTCAAATTTTCATATTTGAGGATCTAGACTCATTAAAAAACCCTATAGGTATAACCTAAAATCAGGCAACCCATTGCCTAGGGTCATTCCCATATTAGACTAGGTTTGAGAGTAGGACTTGAACACTTCTACGTTTAACTAGGGTGCAACCTAGAACCTCCAATAGTTTTGGCATGCCTAGTGGGACCCATTCTCTTTGGCATAACCAAAGACTAGAGTTGATATGTATTTGTAGCAGAGGGAGGCATCCACCATCTTTATAATATGAATATTCTCCAAGTTGTAGAGTTCATAGCATCATCTAGAAATCACCTCTGATGCCAAAGATTAATAGAAGGTTATCTGGTAAAGGTATTCCATTTTAATTCATTTAGATAACTTTTATTTCATATAAAATAGTAAGATTAAATAGGATAGTTCCTTATTCCTAAAATAAATATTCATCTTTTGGTCATCTTATTATTTTAAATAGTGTAACCCCCACTATGTAAATGGCAAGGCCTAGAATGTAAGATTTCATACCCTTCAATTGTGGAAACCTTCTTAACTTTAAAAAACATGACGATATCCCTAATAACTCTTTGAAGAGTCTACCATAATTTTATAGGAAAAAACACTATCACCCCTATAGAGTACATAGATGACATTACAAACCTTTGTTTATTAAATAACATTACATAATAGAATATAGCTATGAGACTACTAGCCACATCTTTGAAAGGCAAATCCATAATATGGTATAGGGGTCTAGATATTACCTCAATCAATACTTGGGATGAGTTTGGTGAGTGCCTATGTAAACATTTTGAAGATAGAAGTGAACGTGTGTCACTTGTTAAAAAACTCACCTCATTTAAGTGGGCATCCCAAGAATATATGGTTGATTTCAACTTTAGATTCTAAAATACTTGGGATAGGACCCCTATCATCATTAGACCCACACCCAATTATGATTTTCTTTACTATTTGAGAGCATACAATTCTAACATTGCAGTCATGATCCAATATATGGGTAGGACAACTATACCTGGGGCTTATAAGATATCTATAAGGGCAAAAACCTATTTGATACAAGTAGGGAAACTCATGCCAAGGCATCTCATGTTAATTTTTACTAATATTTAGCTAACCCCACCTATCATTTCTCCATTGCATACTCCAAACAGTCAATCCCAACCTGATGATAGTCAAGTTGATAAATTTTTAAGGATTGAGAGCTTGTTGAAGGCACAAAACAATAAGCTAGTGGCTATAGAGAGACATCAACAGAATTCATATAGGCCATAATAAGGTCCATTCTAAGCCCAATACCCTTATCTATCCTAAAATAGACCCCCATATCCATTAAATTAACAAGCCCAAGGATAAACTACTCAAGGTAGATCTTTTAATAGTTACAACCCCACAATTACAAGTATCTCAAGAGCTTTGGTCCCCACACAAAATAACCTTGCATAAGAGGGTCAATGGAAATTATGAGGGTATTCCAATGAGATAGTAAAGGTTACAAGTGGAAAAATGTATCAAGATCCTATTTGATATCATAATACTTCATTCTGAGACCATGACATAATGCCTCCTCCACCACAAGGCCCTCTAATGAATCTAGGTAATATGCTTACCTAGACACCATTGAAAGTTTAGATTCAATAGCAAGGGAACATCGGTAAGACACTAGCTTACACCAAGTGCATGAAATTTCAATTATGGGAGCATATGTTTGAGCATGTAACAACAAACATGGGGCAGACTACATAAAGGATAGATGAACTAGTTTCAATCCATACAAGGTTTAAGAGGAGGATGTTGGATGATAATTTATGGTAGCTTAAGGCTTCTTAAACATATCCATAAGCTACTCAATGACCTACCCATTCAAATGTAACTAATAAATCTCGTATAACTCAATAAATACCTCAACATAATGGGCAATAGTAGAAGTCTCCTTTTGTTTCACATGCCACTCTAGTACTAGGTGATACTTCTACTTCCAAGGTGTAATTCAAAGGAACTATTCTTCCTTTCAATATTGTAGATCATATGAGAAAGGCTAACACAACTATGTCTCTGTATGATGCTCTATCTATTCTAGGATAGAAATAGATTCTTTAGAAAGAGCTCTCCAAGCCTTCTCATGTGAATGAGATAGTTTATAAGGTGAACATTACCTTTACCAATAGTAGTTAGCCTAGTCAAATTCAAATTATAAGTCAAGCTCCTAATCAAGATAAAGTTCATAATTTTGATCATCCCCCTAAGGTTATCAAGCTCCATCTATTCTATTTTTAGTCATTATAGGGGACTCCTTAGTACATAATTGTATGATATATTTAGTATCTTCAACCTTAATTATGCTTAAATCCATAGAGGATAAGCTTGAGCTTAAGTACATGCCTAATGAAAAATTTGTTCTCCAATTAGATGGTTCCCCTACTAAAATAGTAGGTATATTGAAAGATCTTAAGATCACACTAGCAACTTTCCCAAATTGTGCCATCACTCAAGATGTAATGGTTATATATCCACCCCCATATTTTACCTTATACTTATCGAGGGACTTTAATAAAAAATTTAGGGGCTATTTATCCTCTGACTAGTCATACATGGTTTTTAGGACTAGATATGGGGCTGGGGTCACTGTTAACTTAGAACCTATCTCTAAGTTCCACCTAGAGCCCTATATGCCTAACCTTTCAAATGTCAACTATACCATATTTGAAGAAGATGAAAATGTTAGTGAATAATAGACTCATGATCATCTTGAAGGAATTTTAGACTTGAACCTAAATGAATAGGCAGTTGAAAATCATGGATTTGATACCTATATAAATTTTGAAGAATAAATTTTTTGAGGTGTATTGTATGCATGGGGAGGGTGATGCTATACCTTTCTTAACTAACACCACTCAAGAGGAAGATGGTCTATGGAATTTATTATTTTATAGATCAAGGTCAAATAATGGTATTGGACCTAGAGACATGATGGTTTTACCCTCATATCATAAGTACTATTCAGCTACAAGATTTCAATTTAGTTACACTTCAAACACAATTGAATATGAGGCTCTTTTACATGGTTTGTTAGAGTTAAAAAGAAGAGGTGTCAAACTTCTTCAAGTTAAGGGTGATAGTGAGCTTTTTGTGAAACAAGTGAGAGGCATAAGTGAAATCAAGAACCATCATTTAAAATATTAAAAGCATCATGTATGGGATCTCATAGATGACTTCTTAGCATTCAATAAACAATCCATACCAAGAGAGGCAAATCAACATGAAGATAGGCTTGCAGCCATTGGAGCTTAGTATGAGGTTATATAAGGAATCAAAGGGAACTAGAGTAAAGACAAAATCAATGTCATATGTAGGCTATCTATACTTTACATTGAGGTGATTTGGTAGGTGTTTGATGATTATGACCAAATTATATGTTTTCTAATGCAAGAGGCATAATTCTACCATAATAATCAAAATAAATTCCAACATCAGTATGATGATCAAATAGTGAAGTTGATATCTAACAAGCTACTTAAGGGCCTTGTGAAATTGGAAAGAATCTTAAATGAAGATGACCAAGTGAGAAGAGGCAATTCATGTATCTCATCCAAAGAGAAACATTATGAAAGGATAGAGATCTTCAAAGATAAATTATTAAAGTTAGGAAAGATTAACATAACAAAAGAGAGAGATGCATTTGTTTCTTTATGACAAGAGTTATATGATATATTTGCATGGGAATAAAAGGATTTGAATGGTTTTGATCCCAAACTTGAACAACATACCATTAAACTAGAGAGCAATGAAAAACCAATTAGGTAGAAATAAAGGCTAGTCAACCCAAAAATAGAAGATTTGATGAGAAGGGAGCTATTTAAGTTGATCAAATCAAAGATAATATTCATCATTAAACATTCCTAATGGGTAAAAAGCCTTGTTCTAGTTAGGAATAATCATGGGGAAATATGATTATATGTTGACATTAGGGATATAAATAAAGTGTCCATAAAAGACCATTACCCAATGCCCTCAATGGATCAATTTTTTTAAAAGGTGGCAAGTTTTCAAAGATTCTCATTTCTTGATGTCTACTCTAGTTATAATTATATTATGGTCAAGAAATAATATAGGCATAAGACTATTTTCAACATAAAGTGGGGCACTTATGCTTATATGAAAATGCCCTTTGTACTATCCAATGCTAGAGAAACTTTATAGAGGCCAATGGAGGTTGCCTTTGAAGGTTTGATCAATGACATGGTGATAATATACCTAGATGACATCACTATTTTCTTAAAGGACCCAACTAATCATATTTCTCACTTGAGGTTAGTATTTGAAAGATGCAAAGAATTTGGTGTGTCATTGAATCATAAAATATGTATATTTGGTGTCCATGAGGGAAAGTCATTAGGCCATGTTGTATCCAAGGATGGTCTTTCCATATATCTTGAAAGAGTTGAGTCCATCTTATCCTTACCCTTTCTTGAGCATAATAAGGGTTTGCAGAGTTTCTTAGAAAAAATTAATTTTATAATAAGGTTTATCCTAGGCTTTATAGAGTTGGTCAAGCCTCTTACTCACATGTTAATAAAATGCAAGGAGTTTACATAGACCAAATAAGGTAAGATGAGTTTTAGGGCCATCAAGGAGACCATATCTTATTCCCCTACACTTCTTAATACTAATTTAAAAAAATAATTCTACTTTTTTGTCTTCTCTACATTGGACGTAATCTCTAACATGTTGATGCAATAGAATGAGCAAGGTTTGTAATAGCCTATTGCTTTCTTCAGTTAGGCCTTAGAGGGGTATGAGAAGAGATATATATTTTTAGAGAAACATGTGTTTTTATTAGTGAGAGGTTTGAAGAAATTTAGGCACATGGTCTCTAATAGTAAGATCATACTCATGGTGATACATTTAAGTATTAAAGAGTTTATACTAAATAGAGACCTCAATGAGAAAATATCTAGATGGGTGGTAAAATTTATGGAGTATGAAATTGAATTTAGAGTTGAAAAACATGTAAAGGTTAGAGGATTATGTGAACACCTTGTAGTAGAGGTAAAACAAGATAAAGATCAAGTGTTGGTAGTCCATGATAGCCAACAAGTAGCTAGAGACAACACACCTTTAAATTGGACACATGATATACTTAAATTTATTGAGTTAGGCTAATTTATTATTGGTGGTCTATATTATACCCTAGCTAACCAAAGGGGATTGCTCAGGTCCTCTTGCTCAAACCTAGTCCAACATGGGACTAACCCTAGGTTATGGGTCACCTAATCCTAGGTCAAACCTACAAATAAGGTTGGATTCCTTTTAGATTTATCACCTAAAATAGACCTAATACTAAATATTGCCTAGAAAAAGGAGAGATATTGACAAAAATTCATAAAACCATGTAAAAATGAGGTGATGCATCAACTCTTTTGATCCTTATGATAGCAAAAAACACACTATAAGACATGCTCAAGAATGTAGAAGACCACTTTATTCATTATTTGATCATTTAATAAAATTATATCACACAAAGGCATGGATTAACTATTAACCTATCATGAGAGGGAAATTTTCTACTTTCAAACTGACTGACAGACTATGTATGTACTTAGAATGACTTGTAAGGACTACAAAACTACTATATAAAAGTGAGAAACTCAGACAGAGGCAAGGAAAGCAAATATTCATTTTACCATCAATGAATTAATGAGACACACTTTAATTTAGATTTTAAATAGATTAATTTAGTCTTTATTACATCAAATATGTGTTACAATACAAATATTGGTAGAGTCTAGTTATGCCAAAGAGAGGGATCTCTTTCAAGGCTTAAAAGCCTATATATATAATAGAATGGGAATGAGATAGATAAGGAAAGATGCCTATAAGAATGGAAAATGGGTCATTATGATCAATATTTTTTATCCTCTGGCATTGATTCAGTTAGAAAGGATCATCATGCTAAGACTACTTCTATAAAATGGCCATAACAACCATATTAGTCCCTTTCAATCCACTTTTGGTTTGCATTGATGCTCCTTATAGTTATAATAGTGGGATAAAATCATTAGGAACCTTATTATATAATTTATGTAGTCACAACAACTTAATTAATCTATTTTGATCTTGGTGGTGTCAATTACTACCTACTAACTCCCCACTAGTTCATCTTTGGCATGCAAGAATGGAGGAAAGGGGTCATAATCATGGCACTAGCTTTGGTGATGAAACCATCAAAATTGACATGTTTACGCCCATGTATTTTCTTTGAAATATTGGCTCTATTTTGACCTGGACTAAATTAGCTTCAACTTTTAATATTGACCCTTGATTTTGATTTGAGTCATTGAGATTATGACATTTTATAATTTTGTGTTAATCCTCAAGATCCTACTATCATTCAGTCTACTTCATGCACTTACACCACATGGTGGCCTTGCATTTGATATAATCTCCTTGATCATGAATCATTTATATTCCTTGGTATAGATGAATGTGATCCATATATCTTTTAGATAATTATCATGGTTGTGATACTTGGCAGGATCTAGTTCATCCTTGAGATCCTTTGACCCTATAACCTTTGCTTATCATCAATCTACTTGGTATGATTAAATGCATGCCATTGATAGATTTCAGCCCACTAACATTGTGAGTTGATGCTAATCATTGGATCTCTATTTAGGTACCCAGTATCTTGCCACTTTCTAGCTTCTCACCTATGATGACCTTTTGACTTTATGCTCACCATTGATCTTGATCCTTGGGACCCATTGACACTATATATTACCCACTCACCATCAGATCTTGACCCTATCTCTCAATATTTAGAGACTTTTCACTATCATATTTTTCCTAGGAACATTTTAATTTAAATAGATATTTGTCATAACTTTAGCTTGATGTCCACACGAATGTCTCACTCTACTTGCTTAACTTTGAAGGCTCATATCTAAAGATAAAAATTACACCAAGGCACTAAAATTGTAGAACATGACCTTTGCATGAATAAATTCATGTCCATGTGATCCTTTAAATTTGAGAGGATTCATAAGCATTTTTCTAAATTGCACAAGTTAACTAGTTTGTTCATTTCTCCATGACGTGCTTATGATGGTATGGCTCCTTAAAATCATCAATTTAACACATTTAACTTTCTTAAATTGTTTCAAAATCATGTAAATGATATGTGATCTCCTCTTGAATTTAATATACTCTTTGTGACATTAAAACACTCTTCAATTAGGACCCTTCTCAACTTCTTATTCTGGATTAGGCACATCTAGGCCAAACTTGGCCAACATCTTTGGCGACTTAACTAGGAAACATCCCTACTATGCTTGAGAACTCAAACCATATACATGAATTTTGACTTATAAATAATGAAAAATTTGATTCATTGCTATAAAAAATCCTTTTGACTTGCAAACATAATGAATTCCACCATAACAGTGAAGGAAATAAATAAAATAGGGAAGTTAACTAAATAAAGCAAAAGAAAACAAACTAATGTGATAGGATAACACTTAAAGGAAAGCAAAACAAACTATGTATAGGGAACTTGGATTCATTAATAGAAATGTTTTAGACGTATCCTATTAACTAGGAGAGGAAGCTTCTTGCCATCCATTTTTGTCATTTGGAAGGCATTATAGGATTTGTAACTGGAGATTATGTATGGACAACTCTAAAGAGAATCAAACTTTGTATTACTTCCTAGATTAGCTCTATCCTCATCCCACTTGAGGGCCAAATATCCTTCTTTGAACATTTGTGAAGATTCTCCTTTTTAAAAGTATCTATTCACTTTTACTTGATGGCTTTCCATGGCTAGCATGGATTAATTTATTATCTCTTCCAACTCCACAAGCTCAGCATATTTGATCTCCATAGGTTCATTCTCCAACAACTCAAGCTGGTGCATCAATTTTAGGATAAGAAATTCAAGAGAAATAGTCATTATTGATTCTTTACCATATACCATCTTGTAAGGGGAGTTGGATATTGAGTTTTTATATGTGATCCTATCATCCCATAAAGATGAGTTCAGCTTTAGATTCCATGACCTTTGCTTATCTTCAATTTTCCTTCTTATGATCTTTAATAGGTTCTTATTTGTGGACTCATCAAGACCATTACCTTAGGGATAGTAGTTTGATGAAGTGTTAAGATAAATCCCTTGTTGAACTTCCCATTAGTTGATTATAGACCCCACAAAGTCCATATCATTATTATAAATAATAGTTGAAGGGACTCCAAATCTGGTAAGTAGACCTTCATATAAATCTAGAACATTGGTCTCGTTTACTTCCTTCAATGCTATTACTTCTATCTATCTAGTGAAGTAATCTATGGTAGTCACTATCCATTTATGACCTAATCTTAATGGGGGGTTAATGAAACCAATAAATTCCAATCCTTATTGGATAAAGGGTGATCCACTACAACTGGTTGAAGAGGTAAGGCTACAAGCTTAACCTTTCCTACAAACATAACACATTATCTACATTTCCTAACCCATGCATGATAATGACCAAATAATTTTTGCCAATAATACCCACCTCTCATGATCTTATGGGATGTGGTCCTTGATAGATAATTCCTTCCACCATGTCCATCATGGAACTATTCAAGCAACCTTTCTTTTTGATGTTGCTCAATTCATATTAACAACATTATATTGATATCCTTCTCAAACAAGACACCATTAAAAAGAAGAAATATAATGGATTGAAATATAAAATATCCTATTTTATAATGACTTAGATGAGAAGGATAAATACCATATTGGAGGTATCTTACCATGTATTATAACTAGCTAAAAGGTGAGGTGTGATCATTTACAACTTCCTCATCATTTGACACCATAACCACCTCATTGACCTCTTCTAAGTCTTTGGATAGATGCTCACAAAGTCCTTTGCCTCTAACCAACTTTGTGACCTTGATCTCCACATCAGACTCCATTAATTTTTTTATCTTTCCATCTCTTTTCTCATTTATAACTTTCTTAAAGAGAAATTCTTTGATACTTGTATAGGCAACCATCAGACATATCTTATTATTAGACAATAAGTATCTAAAATCCTTGAGAGATATAATGAATAAAAATACATGATTTTCAAAAAAAGAGTACCTTGTTTCATATTATTCTAAGCCTTGATGGAAGAAGGATATTGGTTTCTCTAAGGCCTCATGGTTTCGCTATATAAGAATGCTTAAAATGGTGTCAATGTTAGCATAGGTGTATAGAATGAATTCCTTTGAGAAATATAGGTTCATGAGCATAGAAGCACTAGCCATGGATTTCTTAATTTCTTCAAAACTCCTCACCCTTTCCTTGGACCAGATGAAGCTCTGATTCTTCTTTAGCATGTCTATAAGTGGCTTAGTTAAAGTGTTAAAATCTAAGATGTATCTTCTAATAAAATTGAACTCCCATAAGAAAATTTTCAAATCTCTTTTGTGCTTGGGCAAGGAAAGTGCAAGAATTAAAGCTATTCTTTTAGGATCTATGATTAAACCATGATTTGAAACTATATGTCCAAGAATTTTATCTTTATGAACTAAGAAGACACACTTTTTGGGATTTAGGGATACCCCAAATTATCTACATATTTCAAAAACTTACTTAAGGTGAATAATGAGCTCACTTTCATTATTTAAAAAAACTATTATATCATAAAAATAGACCAACACAAACTTATTAAGAAGGCCCTAGAATGCCATATCCATGGCTATCTGAAATATTAATCCATCATTGGATAGACCAAAGGGCATCTTTCTATATGAAATTACCTCCCACTTTGTGTTGAAAGCTATCTTAAATTGCTCTTCCTCCTTGACCAAAATTTGGTTGTAACCACTATAGCCATCAAACAAGGAGAATCTTTTTGAACCTTCAACCAACTATCAAATTTGTTCCATAGAGGGTAGTGGATAGTGGTCTTTTAGGGAAGCCTTATTCAGGTCATGGATATCAACACAGTCTAATTTCTCCATTATTTTTCTATAATAGAACAAGGTTTACCACCCAAGTTGAGTGACTGATTGGAAATATAATAGATAACTCAATGAGCTTGTGAAGCTCAACTCTCATCAAAGCCTCAAGCTTAGGATTAATAGGCCTTTGTATTTATTTTAATGTCTTAGTTTCATCTTCTAGCTCAATGGTGTGTTGATCTAGACGTGGGTCAAATCCCTTGAGATCACTATATTTACATGCAAATACATTAACAAAACTTGCACATAACTTAAATAAATATTTCTTTTCTTGAATAAATTCATACCTTTCCCAAATTTAGGCTATTACTAGGTGAAACTCCCACATTGTCGTAGTGTTCTTTTGTTGACAAAGTTTACTTCTTTTTCCTCAATGCATCATCACTACTAAATATGTTCTCATGTGTGACCAATCCCTTGGGTAACTTATTTTCCTTTAATTACACAATCTAATAACAATAATGTTACAAATACTTTGACTAATTTATTAAGGAAAACTTAGCCTTTTCTTGTAAGAATCTAAAAATCAAATTATCATCTTCAAACACTTACCAATTATCATTATTATCTGGGACATAAGGCCTTAAAATCACCTTAATGTGTGACTAGGCCTTTTCACTACTTATATTAGCTAGGATACTAAATTGTAACCCAATGATAGCCAACCTATCTGCATGTTTGTTTTCATCTCTTAGTGTTGACTGGATGTTGAAGGTCTAAAAATATTCATGTAAGCCCTATTTGATGTTCTTATAAGATTTGAGAAATGGGTTTTTTCATATATTAAGACCTATAACTTGGTGAAATACAAGTTCAATATCACCAAAGACTTGTAAGGTGTTGACTTTCATCTTCCTATCCCATTACAAACTATGAACTAGTGCCTCATCTTCTGTAACATTATTTGAAAAACTAAATTGAAACTTAATAGATGATAAATAACTTTTATTTGTTGGATAAATCAACATCATTCCACCCCTAGTACCATGCGTATTCCTTGACCCATAAATGTATAATTTCCAAAGACCATCAATAGACTCATCATCCTTCATTAAAGCTAGAATTGGTGTATCTTTCTCATGCAAGAAATAAAAACCAAGTACTTATTATTAAATTAGCTTATTAGGATCATATTAATGTGAGATATAGGATCACTCATCATGGAATTTTTTTTAATCCCATATAAAGGTGATTTAGTTTCCTTTGCACTATCTTTTATTACCTCATCTGAGATGAGGAAATTGGTGTTCACAACACTTGAGATATATGGTTCTAAATGGAACCATGCAATAGGTTCATTATGTATGGTAACCTTAGTACCATACCTAGTTATGAACATCAAATATGTCCAGTAAGTTGATAAGTATCCTCTAATATTTGAGGTAATGTCCCTTCAAAGACACATGGAAAAATATGGAGGCAAATCCACCATAACTACATCCTACTAAATGGTAACATTGGGAAAAACATGTAGTGTAAAATTAAGATATTTAATGATGTCTACTATCTTTGTTGGTGACCCATATATTTTCCATACTCCTTTTGTATTCAGTTCATAGATAAGACCAAGCTTATCTGTAATTTACTTAGGCATGATAATGCCACTAGGTCCACTATCTGCCATATAATTATGAATTAAATAGTCACCATATATCAAAGAGAGGTATAAGGGAGGAGTTTTACTGTAATTTACCTTAATTTTGTCCCCTTTTAGCATTTTGTGTACCTATCGTACTTGATTCTTCATTGGTTGGTCTAAATTAGTCAGGGAAGCTCCTTTTTTTTTCAACTAGCTCTAGAGACACCTTTAGTGATAAAATATCATGGATGATCATGTATTTTTGCCTTATAATAGTAAGGGAATCCCATGTGATAATGTTAACATTATATTTCTTCATATGATCTATTATGCTAAATGAGGCTCCACTAACCTTTGGTTGCACCTTTTGAACCACTAGTTATTCATGGATTAGAGGTATTAAAGGGACCTTCCTAGCCTCTGCATTCTAATTTTTTTGTGTTATAGGGGTATTAGGTTCATCTTTGATACTTTTGGAACCAAAATTATTACTTGAATCATTAGTAACATTTTGAGCCTTATTAATGGCTCTTCTTTTATCTCTAATTACAATTGTAGCTTAAACACTTAAACTACTAGCCTCACCAACATGATTGAAAGCAACATAATTATCCATTTTCTAGTTTACATTAATGGCATCAATCTTCCATTGAACTTGTTGAGCCTCTCTTTAGGGTACCAATTTTTTCTCCTGATATTGACCTCATTAAAGAGGAAACTCTTTTTGTGTCTTTTGTGGCATAGTAATGTATTGTGATACCAAGGCTTGGCCCTAAGCATCATTGAGATTATATGGATACAAACTTGATTCATGCATCAAATTATTTTTAGGTGGTGTGGGAATAATGGATTTTAAACTTTTTGGTATATTAGGGTCAAGAGCTATTTATGGTTTAGCTAGAACTATGGCTCCTTGTACTTGGTAGGGTAGTCTATTTTCCATAAATCCTTGGTGTGGAGGGATTTTATCTATGAAAGACTAATATGAGGTCTGATTTTTTTGTTGATAAGATCCACCCTAGTATTGGTGTCTTTTGAGTTGAATTATTTCATTCCCAAAAGACCGTAACAAAGTTTTCAATGCTCCAATCTCACTAAATTGACTAGAAGGGGCTGTAACTTGGGATTTAGGAGATGAAATAGGAGATAATGATGGAAAATGAGGAAATTGAAGTGGTGGATTATATTGAAACTCTAGGAATATAGGCAATGGAGGCCTAGGAGAAATCTTACCAACTTGTATCAAACTATTTTTTGCTCTTATGGCAATTTTAGAAGCATTTAGTAAGGTGTTACTACCCATGGACTATATCATCACACTGATATTAGAATTTAAGGATTTTAGATAGTAAAATAAGGCATATTATAGGGATGGTCTAATCACTAAAATAACCCTAGTCCATGTATTTTGAAATTTGAGGTTAAAATTAGACATGAACTTATGGGGATCTTTTTAAAAAGTAGTCAATTCCTCAACTAATGATAGTTGATTATATTTATCTTCAAACTATATAAGGCTACATCTAACTCATCCTAGGTAGAAATTGTATTTTAAAGGAAGATTTATATACCACTCCAATGCTTTTCATTTAAAGGAAGCAAGAAGCAACCTAATAGCCACATTATCTTCAACCACATTGTGAATGAAACCAAGGTTGGAAACATCTTAGATGTGCTCAATAATAGTTGTTTGATGATATACATAAAATAATTTCATAATATTAAGGGTAGACATAGGAATAAAATCATATTGGGATAAGGTAAATGGACTACCTCTATTGAATGGAATAAATACTTGATTTTTGATAGCCATTTGAGTTTTGGGGATTACACTACTTATGCCAATAGGATGACCAAGGGATAAATATTTCCTCTAAGGATAAGGTCTTTTCCTATTAAATATTTCTCTCTTATATGAAATAGAAGGTATATCAATGAATTCAAGTGGAATACATTTACTATTTGACCTTGTAGTAAACTTTGGTATGAGAATGCTATCTATATGGTGCTATGAACTCTATAACTTGAAATATATTGAGATCTTGATGATGATATATCTCCTTTTATACTATAAATGCTTCTCCTTACCTCAAAATTTTAGTTATCCCAAGGATAATGAATCCCACTAGGCATGCTATAATTATTGGTGGTCTATATTGCACCCTAGTTAAGTAAAAGGGATTGTTTAGGTCCTCTTACATAAGCCTACTCCAAAATATGACTAACCCTAGGTTGTGGGTCACTTAATCCTAGGTTAGGCCTTTAGAGAAGGCTAGATTCATTTTGTATTTATCACTTAAACTAGACCTAATACTAACTCTTGTTTGGAAAATGGAGAGAGATTAAAAATTATTATAATGAGCTCTAAAAATACTAATCTGAGTGAATACACTGATTAAATGTGTTATGTGAGATGCATATTATATAGGATAATACTAAGCACATAGACACACAACTTTAAGAAATGAAGAAGAGGAATGAGACACCAATGATCCACAGAATATTGCATTAAGATTATGAAAGGGAATAGGTACATAAATAGGTTAGAGGAGGAAATATATAACCCATTCTAGTGAATGTTGTATTAAACTTTCCAAATAACCAACATGACACTAAATCCCCTAAGAAATCAATATGAAATTATGTAGCAAAAACCCATAGGAAAAAAGGCATACACCAACACCCCCCATAAGCACAACTTAGGTAGGTGATGATACAAAAAATGGGTCCCAATAATAAG
Organism: Torreya grandis; assembly: GCA_037957365.1. Taxonomy (NCBI): domain Eukaryota; kingdom Viridiplantae; phylum Streptophyta; class Pinopsida; order Cupressales; family Taxaceae; genus Torreya; species Torreya grandis. The sequence continues at coordinate 3,173,154 of JARHVA010001120.1, forward strand.
GCATGATGAGGTACCCATGTACAATGTAATCTCTCATAAAGTAGAAAAAAGGAAAAAACCTAGTGGAAAAAAAAATCCCCCCCAAAAAGAGAGAAAATAAGAAAGGACTAAAAGAACCCCCAGAATAAGATGTTAAAATAATCAACTCCAAGTACATAGTGATGATCCCAAATATCCTATAAAACATGAAGTGTGCCTCCACATAGAAGAGAGAGAATGTGAATGTAGAATGTTGTCATAGGTCCCTCTGAAACAAATGTTATCTCTTCCTTTTGGAAGAAAGAAACCCTGAGTTGTCAAACTACTAAATTCCCACTCAAGTGGAATATGTGTAGGAATCAAGATGTATATCTCTAGAAAATACTCAAATGTATCCCTACTAATACTTAAATGTGCCAAAGTTTGATCAGGTATCACAAGCCTAACATTAGACTATGGTAATGAATAACCATGAAATGAAGGAGAGAGGACAACCAGAGAAGAAGATAGACATGGAACATTCACTGAAAGAATGTCCATAGGAAGAGGAAAACAATGCTCAATGATTATCAAAACTAAATATTGTTCTACAAATCAAGCATTTAGATCTACAAGATGAATGTCATGAAGATCATATGAATTATGTATACTTTCAAAGTGTGTACTCATACTAGAAATTATATACTCTTCTAAAGTATAAGTCTGTGAAGGCTCTGAAATAACAATAATATGCATAGGAACACATGAAAAATTTACAATAGGATAATTGAGGTCTAGTAGAATCTCATCCTATAGTGGTGGATCGATACAAGGAATATTATTGTCCACCATGGATATGTCATCACAAGAAATAAAAGTAGGAGTTAAGAGTATAACTATCTCAAAAGAGATGATGGGTAGTGGAGGAGGAGGTGTGACATAAGTCTCTATTGGATCTTTGAAAACACACTAAAGAGTGCTCTAAATGATAGAGGGACATTGTATGTGATCTAAATGGTGGTGTAAGTCCAATTATACATTTAATAACAAGTGACCATAGATATAATCACAAGAGTTAGCCCTATCATTGTATTGACCTGGGTCAATAAGAGTAGGAATCTATCCATATAAGAATGGAATAAGTTCTCATTATTTGAGTAAATGTTCTATATAATCATGCCATGAATAATAATTATCCTTCCTAAGAAGGATCACTATAGATGAAACAACTCTCCTCAATATTAATCTCTCAAGTGGAGTCGACATGACCAAAACTAAGTGTAATAGTGCACACTCTAGAGACGAACTTTGGAATACGTTGAAAATGAATCCAATAAAGTGAGAGTAATCAGTGTACAAGTGATAATGAAAAATCAAATAGACATCAAGTTATACTAATAATGCATCCAAGAATACAAGAGAAATATATATATATAATCAGTCATAAAATGGGCACAGGTAATAGTTACAAAAACCCTAAATATGTGTAAGAGAGAATACAAGGCCCATAATAACTTCCTCAAGACAATCAATAGTGAACCCCTTATATTTTCAATAATAAATCACACTCAAGGAATGAGAAATATATGCTTATGAACAAGTACCAGTGCATGCTCTAAGTATGGAAGTTGGAATTAACCAAAATGGGTCCACACAAGTAAGAGCAAATAGTGTAATACACATTAAATGCAAACAAGCCAAGTAGGACAACATCAAACTCTGCTAATAATACATCTATATGAGGAAAAGTAAATGTATGACCTATTCAAGTACCCCCAAAAATTTTGGCACTTTATAACTTTAGTGAATTTTACAACTTCCACTTGTCAATGAAGTGGATTTAAGCTCAGTGAATATAGATGCCAAAAAAATTCCATAGAAAACAAAGTACAATTTTTTGATAAAAATAGATCAAATAGATCACACCACTAACAATTAAAAGAAAATCATGAAATTTAAAAAAATGTTGTTGTATGTTGTTGAAAGGGTAAAAAATTAGGATTACTCAACAACATATGTGAAAATATGTAATTTATGGAAAACCCAGATGCTAAAAACAAAAAAATATTGCACCAATGTGTAAAGCATGAAATTATACCCTAATTCAAAACAAATTTCTGTAGAAAAGAAGCTCATATGACTATGTTATGATCCTCTAAATTTGACTGATCTAGGGCAGACTGCTCATCCATGAGGGGTGTAGATTTGAAATATGAAACCTCTATTAAATTTGGCATGATGTCACCAAATTTGGTGATGCCAATAAATCTAGAGGTCTGCTAAAAAATTCCATCAAATTTGGTGAACCTCCGTCGAAATGTAACACCCAGCTAAATTTGGTGGAACAACCAAATTGGTGGCAAAGTTGGTAGAATCTACAAAGAATATTCCAAAAAATGGAGTGGATTAAATTTGATAGTCAAATGTCCATCACTGATGTGATATGACTTCCTCAAAATTTAAACCCTTGCCAAATGTGCCTCAAATATAAAAATTTGATGAAAAAAAAGTTGATATATATATATTTGGGCCTTATAAATGTGATAGTGGGGTTAGATATGGCTGAAAGTGGTCCAAAAATTATGGTACCTCCTAGATCTTGTAACCTTCTCTAAACTTCAAACCCTCATAAAAAATTCTTTAGAACTCCAAATCTGATGAAACAAAATTTGATATTGACTTTCTCAAGCCTTTCAGACTCAATGGAAAGGTCCTTAATGACTTAAGATGCAACTAGCTATCTCATATGCCAAAAATCACTCTTTTTAAGGCAAATTTTGAATAAAGAGAAATTTGATGCTAAGCATATCAAATAATATCAAAACTCCATTTTTTGTTTATTACAAGTATATCTTTGATAAAAGAGGAATTGATCAAAAACTAAATCTGATTTCTATAATTCCATAAAGAAAATTGATAGTGGTAAATCAAATAAAACATTAGATTAAATATAAATGCCAAAAAATATTATGATGCCAAGATTTTGTAATAAAATAGATCTTAAAAAAATACTAAGCCCAAATCTAAAGCAAAAAAAGAGATAAATTTAATGAAAAACTTACAAAATATACCCAACAATCCTCAGATCTAGATCGACTCTGATACCATATCAAAATGAGCTCTAGAAATAGTGATCTGAGTGAATGCACTAATTCAATGTGTTATGTGATAAATTTATTTTACAAGACAATACTGAGCACACACATACATGTAACTACAAGAAATGAATAAGAAGAATGAGACACCAATGATCCACACAATATTTCATTAAGAATATGAAAGGGAATAGGTACATAAATAGGTTGGAAGAGGAAAGATATAACCCATTATAGTGAATGTGGTATTAAACTTTCCAAATAAAGAACATGACACTAAATACCTTAAGCAAGTAATATGTTATCATGTAGCCAAAACCCATAGATAAAAAGGTATACACCAACAAAAATAATTTATAGAAACATGTAAAAATGAGGTGATGTACCAAATGTTTTGATCCTTCTGATTACAAAAGACACACAATAAGACATGCTCAAGACTAAAAAAGGATACTTCATTCACTCTTTATCATTTCAAAGAAGTATTTCACACAAAGGCATGGATTATCTATCAACCTAGTTTGGAAGGGAAATTGTCCACTTCTACACTAACTAATAAACTATGTATGCAATTAGAATGACCTGTAAGGACTACCAAAACACTGTATAAAGGTGATAAACTTTGATAGAGGCAAGGAAAGTATATATTCACTTAACCACATCAATGAATTCATTAGACACACTTCAATTTAGCTTATAAATGGAGGAATTTAGTCTTTATTACATTAAATAGTGTTATAGTAGAAATCTTGGTAGAGTTTAGTCATGCCAAAGAGAGGGATCTCTTTCAAGGCTTATAAGCCTGTATATATAGAAAAATGGGAATGACAGAGATGGGGAAATATTCCCAAAATAATGGATAAGGGGTCATTATGATCAAGATTTTTGATCCTCCAATGTTGATTCAATTAGAAAGGATCATCATGCTAAGACTACTTCTAGAAAATGGCCATAACAACCGTATTAATCCCTTTAAATATAATTATAGTTTAAATTGATGCTCCTTATAGTTATAATGGTTGAATAAAATTGTTAACAATATTCTTCTAGCCTTGATGTAGTTACAACAACTTAATCAATCTATTTTGATTTTGGTAGCATTAATTTATCCCTAATAGCTCCCCACTAGTTCATCTTTGGCATGCAATAATGGAGGAAAAGGGTCATAATCATGCCACTAGATTTAGAGATGAACCCATCAAAACCAATGTGTCTACCCCCATAACTTTTCTTTGGTTTGACCTTAATCAAATTAGATTCAACTTTTAATATTGACATTTGATTTTGATCTGAGTCTTTGAGATTATGATATTTGTCAATTTTGTATTGATCTTTAGGATCCTACTACTAGTTGATCTACTTCATATGCTTACACCACATGGTGGTCTCATATTCATTATAAACTCCTTGATCATGCACCATTGATCTTATTTGATATGAATGAATGTGAGCCATAGATCTTTCTGATAGTTATTATGGTTGTGACACTTGGTAGGAGCTAGTTCATCTTTAAGATCCTTTGACTCTTTAACATTTGTTCACCATTGATTTGATCAATAAAATTAAACACATACCTTTGATCTATTGGGCCCACTATCCTTATCAGTTGATGCTCACCATTAGATCTCTTCTCAATTATTCAAGATCTTACCACTTTTTAGCTTCTTTCTTATGATGACCTTTTGACTTGATGTTCACTGTTGATATTGATTACGTGATAAAATTCTCACCGTTATATCTTTGGAACCCACTAAAACTACAAATTACCTTCTCATCATAAGATATTAACCCTAGCTCCTAAGATTTGGATACTTTTCACTCTCATGTTAAGCTTAGGAACATTTGAATTTAAATGGCTATTTACCATAGCTTTAGCTTCACATCTGCATGAATGTCTCACTTTGCTTGCTTAAATTTTAAGGCTCATATCTATATATTGAAATTACACCAAGGCACCAAAATTTTAGAGCATGACCTTGGAATGAAGAACTTCATGTCCATTGATCTTTCAACTTTGAGAGGCTTTCTACTTATTTTTTTATAAAATGCATAAGCAAACTAGTTTGTTCATTTCTTCATGATGTGCTTATGATGGTTTGGCTCTTTAAAATCACTAATTTCACACTTTAAGCTTTATTAAACTATTTTAAAATATTTAAAATTCTATGTCATCTCCTCTTTAAGTTCATATGCTCCTTCTGACATTGAAACACTCTTTAATCAAGATCCTGCTCAGCTTCTTATTTTGGATTAGGCATATGTAGGCCAAAATTGGCCAACATGTCCTATAGGACTAGATAGATCTAAGAGAAGGCACTTCAAGTTGAAAATTATACCTTATATCCTGATATATGTAATATTTTTTAAGAGAGACATAGGAGGCATGCTTTTGAGGTGTGTGGAATCATGCCAAGTAGATAAGCTACTTGAGTAGTTCTATTATGGTATAGTTGGTGGGAAAGTTTTTGCCAAAATCACAGCTTCTAAGATCATTAAAACTAGGTAATTTTGGCCCATAATGTTTAGAGATGCACACTCTTGGGTAAGGAAATGCCAAAAATGTGTAATGTTTATTGGCAAGCAGAAACTAGTTGCCCTTCCCTTACAACCCATACAAGTAGAATAACCTTTCATGCAATGGGGCTTAGATTTCATAGGGATGATATAACCCATTCATGTAAAGGACATAAATGGATCATTACAACTAAAAAAAACTATAAAAAGTGGGTTTAAGCAACTGACATCAAGAAAACTAATGAAGATTCTATTTTAGACTTTTATGATAGCCTTGTGACCAGATTTGGTGTGCTTTCTACAATCATTTTTGACAATGCATTGAACTTTAGGACTAAAATAGTATGTGAGTGGGATATTTCACATTGAATTTTTATCTAGTCATCCTCTAACTATTACCCATAAGGATATGGACTGGCAAAGTCTACAAGTAAGAATTGGTTGAAGATTATCAAGAGAACTATGGAAGATAGTCAGAGGGAGTGGCATACTAGACTAAGGAATGCCCTATGGGTAGATAAAGTGATACCTAATAAATATACTAGACATTATCCATACCTTCTTATATATGGGAAATAATCCAAATTTAATATATATCTTGAAATTTCTATATTAGGGCTTGTACATCAAATTGAGCTCATAAAGGATGATGTTATGTAGATAAGGTTGAATGAGCTAAGACAGTTGGAGGAGACAAGGGACACTACTATGCACATTATGTGGTCCAATCAAAACAAAGTGAAGAGGAAATTTGACAAGAGAGATTCCTCAGAGACATTTTAATAAGGTGATATAGTCCTCAAATGGGATAAGGATCCTACAAAACTAGGAAAACATTCCAAGTTTGATAGTCTTTAGAGTGGGCCTTATGTTATCATAGGTTGTAAAGAGATCAATGCATTTGAGATTGATAGGATGAATGGAGTGAGCCTTCCCATCCTTATCAATGGAAGGTATCTTAAATTATGATATTAGTGTTGTTTCATGATCTTTGTATATAGGTAAATAGGTCTATCTTTACCTCCAAGTGCTCTTGCACATTGCTTTGTTTATTATTTTTCTATTGTTTAGGTAATTGCTTGCTATGTTTTATTTATTTATTATTGTTTATGTGTGTCCCTTTACTTCAAAGTATTTCCAAGATTTAATATAAATACTTTTATAAGTAATACTTCATGTGTCTAGTCATCATGAGCAAGCTTGATCAAATTCTAGGTTCCATGACTAGTCAAGTTATTTGAGTCACTAGAAATGTTGGCCATTTTGGCCCACATGCAATGATTTTAACTAGAATAATAATCTTATTAGGGTCCTAATTTAAGAGTGATACAATGTCATAAGGAGAATACAAACTTTAAGAGAAGATCACTTTCTATTTTAAAGCTTTTAAAACACTTTATTTAGGCTTAAAGTGTAAATTTGGTGATCTTGAGGGGCCAAACTGTCATGATACATCATGTGAGAATAAATAGATTAGTCTATTTTTACATTTTATATATGTACTTGGGATATCAAATAAATCAAAAATAATTCATGGATAAGATAATTTTGGTCCCATAAACATCCTTTATTAATTTAATATCTTGATGAATTCTCTATCTCAAGATATAAGCTTTCAAAGTTGAACTTATAGAGTGAGACATATACACATACATAAAATTTGGGCCTAATCAAATAGATGTTTAAATTAAAATGTTATAAGGTTGAACACATAGCTAAAAAGTTTACAAATAATGGAATCTCTAGTCAATATCCAATGACAAATGGGTGATCAATGATGTTAGTAGGTCACAAAGATCTAATGGAGTACATTTGATCAAGCATCAGAGATAAATAACAAGCATCAAATCAAAAGGTCAGTCCATCCTAAGATGAATGCATGGTTGATAAGTTTCAAGATATTAAGTACCTAAATAAAGATCTAATAATGAATGTCGATTGACAAAGTTAGTGGGTCCAAGTAGATCAATAGAGCATGTTCACTTGTACAAAATATATTGATTGTGAGCGAGAAGGCAACAAGTTAGTAGATCCCAAAGATGAATGAGAAGTTACCAAATGTCATGATTGTAAAAATTATTAGGTAAATCAATGGTACATGTTTAATCCATGCACAAGGAGATCTATGGTGAAAATGAGGTCAAGGATTCAAAGAGCTAATAACAAGATCATGATAATAAATGAAGAGCTAAAAAATGACACAATTTGAGAAGGCCTAGATCAAGATCAATGGCCCTTGTTAAAAGTTGAAATCTAGGGACTTCAAATGGGAAATTAATTTGACTTAGGTCAAGCTAGGGAAAATATTTCAAGAGGATACCATGAAGGTAGACATGTTGGAAAAAGTATTTTTCCACCTTGAGTATGTAGAATACATGAATTCAAGATCAAACATGATCTAAATTACCAGGAGCAAACCCTAAAAACCAATCTAACACCATTAAAGACCTATAATTTTTCAAGATATTATAAATGTAGGTCTTATGTCTCATTAATATCTAAGAAACCCTAGCCTATGAATCTTTATTTACAATAATAACTATATGAAAACCAATAGGGCAATTTTTTTCCATCCATAATAGATCTATATTCAAGATTTAGAAGCAATGGCAGAATGGTGACTGTGCAAGGAATGTTATAAATAAAATCAAAAATGATTAAGGAATATAGTGAATGGAATTAATGTAAAGGATCTTGAGAAGGATTTATGGTGTGGTGGGGATTACTTCCTATAATTGGTCTTGATCTGCACATTCTCCATCATGCTAGAAAAAGATACATTTACATTAATGCAGGGGAAGGCTCAAAAAGGATTATGGTGGTGGTTATTTTGAGTGGAACTGGGATATTAATGACCCATTAAGTGATAATTTATCTCTCTTACCTTTTTTATTCCTATAAATACTAGCTTTGAAATATTGATTTGAATCCCTCAACTTGATATAGTGAATCTCTACCAAAATCACTTTGTAAAAACTCTTTTGAAGCAATATAAAACATCTCAGATTCTAGTTGAATGCTAAGCATTCTTTATTAAAGTTTTATTTATAGAGTGTATGTTTCCTATTCATCATATATATGTCCTTCATGTACCTTGACTCAAGTCTATTAGTTTCTTATAGGTTGTGTGAAGTGTTGGCTATTGAGGTTTCTCTTAAAGTGTCATAAGTCCATAGTGTTTTGTTTAAACTTGTCTCTTTCTATCCTTTAAGTTACATCTCTCTTTTCAACCTTCATATAAAATACTCATGTTTGGAACCCCTATCATAGAATCTAATCAATCCTTGTCCCCATTGGATTCATTAGTAGTCATGAAAGTATCCAAGTTGTGAGTGGATCATTGAACATTTGGTGCATCACCACACTTAAAATTGGTCTTCATTCATGTGTTTTATCCCTTGTTCATCCCAATAAATTAAGTTTTAATAATATAAATTAATATTATCATATTTGAGGAGCTAGCATCATTAAAAAACCCTATAGGTCTGACCCAAAATTAGGCAACCCATAGCCTAGGATCATTCCCATGTTAGACTAGGTTTGAAAGTAGGACTTGAACACTTCTAATTTTAGTGAGGGTGTAACCTATAACCCCCAAAAATATTCATGTAGAAAAAGGAACACAATTTCATCAAAGACTCTAAGTGGGGGAAATACATGGGATTTATTTCTCTCTTTAGAGTATTAGATATGTAGTTGGTGATCAATCATCACATAGGTGATTAGGGTTAGCTCAACCCATTACACTCCCCTCTTACTATTTGTAGGTTTTTTAGCTATTGTAATCCCTATTAGGGTTTCAAATTTGATGATGTTATTTACATGTCATTAGTGTGAGTTGGAAGGTCAATAACACATGTATGTTTTAAAAAATCATAGATGATTATGCCCTGACTTCTTTATTTTCCCACAGAGGACATAATTAACCAATGGAGGACAATAGTTCTAGTTGATCCTATCCCCTTTTAGTTGATCCTAACCCTCATCCATTACTTTTACAATCTATGTGGCACTTAAAAAATAAATTTAAATTTATCAATTCTAGCCACTGTTCAGTGTCACATAGTTAGATGATAAAAAGTAAGCATCTAAGTATTTTTGTATTGTTCATAGTTAGGCTTATTTCATTTAATAATGTTTTTTTCATTTTATTAATTTGATTTCATAATTATTGTCACAAGTTATTTTAAAAAATTTGATTTATTCAAATTAGTTTATATTAATTAGGGTCAATGCATCTATGAATTTTAAATTGTGATACAAAATATTGGTGAACCCACCTTTTCTTTGAACATTATTTCAAAAAATTGTCTTAGGGTTTAGATAAATTCCTTACCATGCGACACTAAATAAATTTATTTTGATGTTGGATATAATATTGACACTAAATGAATTAGATTTTGACCTTGGATTTAATTACCAACACTATGAACACTTTATTTTAACCATGAATATGATATCTAACACTAGAAACACTTTCTTTTAACCTTGGATTTCAAGGTAATTTAATAATATCCATATACACAAAAAATTCCTTTTCTTTTAGGATTTAAATCTTAGTTTTATATTTTTATCACTTTGCAAATAATTTATAGATATATTAAATGAGTATTTATTGTTACAGGCTTTGTTAGATAACTAACCTTATTTGGGTTCACTATAGGTTTTTGGGCTTATCCCAAGTATTATTTGTGTGTGTATTTATTATATTTATAAATGCACTTTATTGTAGCATTTTTGAGGTGTCACTCACGTCTCTTATCCACTTATTGTATTTTTAGTTACTTGCACAAGTAATCCTTCCCACACATGGAACACACATCCTCCTCACTTATAATAGGATTAGGTACACTTGGAACACATGATAAATCTTGAAAATGTAACTATTTATTCCTCCTATCTCTATTTATTGATATCTTATCCTCCTCTCTTCTAGCATTTTGGTAACTGTACAATCTTGCTCTTGCTCTCACTCTTACATCCTTGTGATGCTCTTTTATCCTAAAGCCATTATCACTCTCTCACTCTTAGATTATTCATGATATGTTCTTGGAGATTTATTTTTGAAAGGCTTCTAATAATATTGTGGGGTTTTCCTTTGTTTGATGGTTACCCCACTTGTCAAATCTCTTGTCTCATATTTTTGGTTCAATCACTTTGGCAAGGTAACATTATTTCATTACTTATTTTCAATGTATTTTAATTCAATCCTTGGAAAACATTATTTTATGGTATTAGAGCTATAAATTGTTTTTAACATTGTTGGTAAGTGTGGTGTAGGCCCTTATTTGAAGAATTTTGATTTTTTTCATGTTTATTGTCTAACTTTTTTTATTGCAAGTTTTTCTCCTTTAAGTCTTATTTAAAGGCAATTTTTTAGAATTGAAATTAATTTATATACCTATCTACTTATTTTTTACCCTTCTTCTTGCTTTCTTTCCTTCTCTGGTTTAATGAATGCTTGATTTTTCATTCTCTATGCCTTTGACAATTGCTTTGAGATTTTCTTGGTCATTTTGCTTAACAACTGGTTTAAATCCTCAACACAAACCTTGTATTTTTGAACTCTTAAAGTAAATTCCATTCAAAACATGGATATTTGTCTTGGTTTTACTTAGATTAAAAGTTTTTAAAAGTTTCTTAATGTGCTTTACTTTATTTATCCATGTAATGTGCTTTCATTTTTTTTTGCATATTTTTTATTTTTTTGCTCACTATCTATGTACTACATAGTTTTATCTTTTCCTATCGGTGCACCTTTGCTTTGTGTTTTTTCCATGCATGTTGGCTTAGTCTTCATTTATGCTACCTTACCTCATTTTTTATTTATTACATGTGTATTATTTATTGGCATCCTAGTGAGGTGATTTGGTAGAACACTATATCTAATCCATTCTATTTATTATTTTTGTTTCATCATTACATTTTTGTGTTCCTCATAATATCATTTTATATTTATTATTTCTCAGTTATACCTCATGTATTCTAGTTTTTTTTTGAGTTATTTATTGTGGCCTTTGTACATTGATATTGGCCTTCTGATCTCTTGCCTTTAGCATTATTTTACTCTATTGCATAGTCCTTCATGGTAAATCTTGGCTACATTTTTTAGTCTTAACATTTTTAACTTCTAATGTTTTCATTCTTTCCCTACTATTCATTGTTGGCATTTTTTTGGTAGGTTATTTGTGTAATGCCTTTCCCCACTGGTGTTTATCCTACTTAGTTCATAGTCATTGATTGTTTCTTACTTTTATATCATTAACCTTTGGTTATTTTCACCATTTTAGGTCACTAATGCATTTACTATTTTCATATGTAGTGATGTATCATATTTATAGAATTATCATTTTGGTTTTTGAGTGTTTCTCTCCATTCAGTAAGAGTGCACCTCCTTATGGTGTTACATCTCTCTCCATATGATTACTATATTTGATGAACTCATTCATTACATCCAACTTTATTTATTGCATATAGTGATTTAGCATAAAATGTTTTTGAGATTGTATCCGATATTTAGTTAAGAAAAACATTATAATAACATATTGTTTACCTTTTTGTTATCCTTTCATTATGTGCCATTATCACATCTTTCAACATTTTTCTAAAATAATTTTTATTTACAAATCACATAATCCTATGTTTCTTTATTGTGGTTACATGTTTATGCATTAAGTATATTAAAATCTTTCTCAAAATAAAAAAATAAAATCTTATTTTTTACGTAGCATGCTTTGAAAACTCTTAAAAGATGTTTTCAAACTACATTAGTTTTATTAAAATCAGAGTTTTTTTCCTCATACATTTTAAAATTCAAAACATTTTATGTATGGTGTGTTTTTTTACATAAGACACCTTTGTTGGCTCTCATAAAAGTTTAATGCCTTTTTCATTTTATAGTTTAGTTCATAAACTCTTAGATTCATTAAATCAAATTAGTTGACTCTTAGTGGATTTTAAATTTTGATGTGGACTTAAATTTACAATTTAATTGATATAAAAAAAACCTTGGGTGAATAAATTTGTGCAAGCAAGTTACCTTTTAACACATTATTGGTTTTTTGTAAGAACTTGCATAATGGATTTTAATCTAGCCTTTTTTAGCCATTTAAAATGCTTCACATCAAATAGATTTGAAAAATGAAGAGATTTGTGATCTTAAACATGAAATTCAATGTCAAAATGACATTATTAATACATAACATAATTCAATTATTATACTTAAATATTATTTTAAAAACTAAATGACAAACTGTCATGACTACACTTGCCTAATACATTGATTTTAACTAATAATTAACACTATTATGATTGGTGGAAATTATATTATGGATATTATGATTCATTTTAGGAAATTAAATTTGGTTTTAAATTGATTTGTATATAGTATTATGTTATTTACTTACATAATTTCAATTATTATTAGATTCTATTGATGCCTTTATGGATTTAGTTGCAAGGTCATTAAAAATAAGCTAGGTTGGTGCTAGAAGATTATGTGCAAGGACAAAGGTTAAGTATGTAATGAATGTGAAATCATGAATATAATGGTGTCATTATCTAGTCCAAGTCTTTTTATTATTAAATTTGACCTATGTCATTTTATTTTTATTATCAGTTTCATGTTAATTACATTCTTTTGATTTTGTGGTTTATCATCTTTCTTTACTATTATCATTTCGGAGCAACCTAATACACAGTGGGATGAGAAAATGTTGTTATAACATCAGTGTGAAGAGTTTAGAGAAGTCTATATGTGAATGGAATTCAAATACAAATAAAGGTTTTTAGAGGTCATTAGATCTTTTATAAGTTTCATGAATTTGCACTCAAGAGACCAGTTTTAGTTTGAGTGGCCAATATAAAGTGTATACCAAAAGGTCAACACTATAATTGTAAATCCATGTGAGGTATAAGGAAATTGAATAGGTCAAATTTTTTAAAATAAAAAACATGTATATAGTTTAAAATAGTCCATGAAAGAACTAGGAAATTAAATACATTAAGCCAAGACAAGGTCATGATTTGAAGGAATAAAGTGATGGCATTACATAAAAGAACCATAATTCATAGAGACTTAGGTATATGGCATGTTATTTTTCACCATGGTTGAGTAACCCGAATCAGGAATGGGTTTTGTTGTTGACTTTGGGGTATACTCAATCAAGGTTATCAATTTTTCATTTCACTTTAATGGTTTGATAATCAAAATTTCATGGTGATTTTTGAATTCTTCATGCAATAAATAGAGGGTTTATAACTTGACTTCATGATTATAGAATCTAGGCATGTGAGTTTGAGGTGGGAGTTTCATCTAATGGAATGAAAAGTTAAGCTAGAATGAACTTTAAAAAAATAAAATTATAGTATAAGAGAAGAAAAAGGAAAAAATTTATTGAGAAAACCACCTCTGTATTCTAAAAATACCCAAATTTGGAAGAATTTGTGGATGTTTTTCTATATGAGTTACTAAGACTTCCTCCAAAAAGGATAGTTGAATATGTAATAGATGTAAATCCTAAAACAACACCTACATATAAATCACCTTATCGAATGAACATAATTGATTTAAGGGAACTTGAGGTTAATACATAATAAATACTAGACAAGGGAAGGATATGCCCTAGTGTGTCACCTTGGGGAGCTCCCATGGTGTTTGTAAAGAAAAAAGATGGGATAGTTACATTGACATGAATTGACTATAGGATGCTCAATAAAATCACAATTAAGAATAAGTATTCCATTCCCTGCATGGATGATATTTTTGATCAAATGAGAGGGGAAACTATATTTTCAAAGATAGATATTCAATTGGGATACCATAAAATCTTTATCAAATATGAAGATGTTCATAAGTCTATATTTAGAATAAGATATGGACACTATGAATTTTTAGTTATTCACTTTGGACTAATCAATGCTCCTACAACATTCATGAATTTAATGAATAGTGTATTTTGATATTTTCTTGACAAGTTTATATTGGTATTTTAAAATGATATTCTAATCTACTCCAAAAATGAACAAGAACATAAAAAACACTTAAGACTGGGACTACAACATTTGAGGCAACATAAATTATATGGTAAGTTATCCAAGTGTTCTTTATTTCTATTTAAAATTCACTATTTAAGAAATATAATTTTTAAGTATGGACTTGAAGTAGACCCTACAAAGATTACAACCATTAATGAGTGGCTATCACCAAGGAATGTACATGATGTAAGAAGCTTCATGGGGCTTGTTGGTTACTACCATAGGTTTATGCAATATTTTTGAAGGATTTCTCATCCTATAAATTCCTTGTAAAGGAAGGAAAATAAATTTGATTGGTCCCCTAAATGTGAATACGCCTTTCAAGAACTAAAGTGTTTGATAAATTTAGCTCCTATTTTGACTATATTGGATCCAATTAGAAATTTTGAATTTTGGGTTGATGATTTCAAGTTAGGCATTGGTTCTCTTTTGACTCAATATGGCAAGGTGGTTACCTATGAGTCTAGAAAACTCAAAAATCATGAGAAAAATCACCCCACTCATGATTTGGAATTAGCTACTATTATTCATTCCTTGAAATAATGAAATAATTTCGTATTAGGGAAGCACTTAAAGATTAAATTTGATAATTATAGCCTTATGCACTTGTTTTCTTAAGATGAGCTCAATGCAAAATAAATAAGGTGGATAGAATATATCAGTAGTTCTGATTCTAATATTGATTTTGTGAAAGGGAAAGATAATAGGGTGGCTAATGCTCTAAGTAGGAAAACCTACATTATTACCATCATTGATCTCTAATCTAATTTTTATAAAAAATTTGCTTGAATTATAGAAGTTTGATTCTAAATGCCTTAAAATTTGTGCTCAAACAGACTCAAAAAATTCTACTTCTAATTTTTTAATTGATCTAAATGGTCTATTGAGACACAAAGGTATAATTTTTAGTCCAAAATTAGGGAATCTGAGGGAGTAGGTTTTGAATGAACTTCATGATATACCTCATTATTATCATCTAGGTGTCAATAAAATGACATAGGACTTGAAAGCGCTGTATTTTTACCCTGTGTTGAAGAAAGATGTGTCTGATTTTGTAGCCAAGTGCTTAGAATGCCAATATGTGAAAGTTAAGCATGGTAATTTTAGGGGATTTTTTATCCTCATTCTATTCTAGAAAGGAAATGGGTTATAATATCTATGTATTTCATCATGATATTGCCTAAACCTTGTAATAGATGTGATCCAATCCTAGTAGTGATTGATAAACTCACTAAAGTGGCACTCTTTATTGCAACCAATATCACAGATGATGCTAGAATACTCACAAAAATATTTGAAAATAAGATTTTTTATTTCATGGAATTATTAAAGTTGTTACCTTGGATAGAGATAATTTTTTCACTTCTCAGTTTTTACAAACCATGATGGTTACTTTTGGTACAAATCTAAATTTTATTTCAACCTATCATCTAGAATCAAATGGGAAAATTGAAAGACTGGACATGATTATTGAGGACATGATGAAAATGTATGTCATGGATAACCAATACAAGTGGGAATATTTATTTAACTTGGTGGAATTTTTCTATAAAAATACCTAGCATTTTATGATTAGAATGGCACCAATTGAAGTCTTGTATGGATAAAAAATGTATAACTCCTGTGGGTTAGGATAGCTTAGAAAATCATGTATTTTTAGGACCTTAATCTTTACAAGAGTATGATGAGTAAATGACTATTCACAAAGGTTGAAATATGCCTCAAATTTACATAAAATCTATATATATATATATGAAAAGATCACATAGATAATTTGAAATTTTGGATAAAGTATTTCTAAGGGTAAGACTGAAAATTTTTTAATAAGTTTTACAAAGCTCATAAGTTAACACCATGTTATGTTGGACCTTTATACATAGTGGAAAAGATCAAACCAATGGCTTATTGTCTTGTTCTTCCTCCTTATTTATCTAAAATACATGATGTTTTTCATGTAGCCTTAGTGAGAAAATATATTTTAGACCACTCACATGTGTTAAATAAGGACAATTTTTAGGTGGAGGACAAAAAGCTAATTTAGCTTATACTTATGAAAATTATGTCTCAATGTAACATTGAACTAAGGAAAAGAATTATGTATCATGTTTTGGTCCAAAGGGATTAAATGAGAGAAAATAGTGATACTTGGGAAGATGAAAATCTTTTCTGGTAGCACTATCTTCATTTATTTTAAGGTTCAAAGGACAATGCCATTCTTGAGGGGTGGATATAATTAACACACCTACCTAATACAATGATTTTGAATTATTATTGACATTATTATGAATGGTGTACATTATATTTTATATGTTTTGATTCATTTTAGAACATTTAATTTGGTTTTAAATTAATCTATATACAACATTATGTTATGTACTTACATAATTTTGATTACAATAAGATGTTGCTAATACCTTTGTGGATTTAGTTATAAGTTCATTATAGATAATCTAGGTTGCTTCTAGGAGATTGTGTAAGGATAAAGGTGAAGTACATAATGAATTTGAAATCATAAATTCAAAGGTTTCATTATCTAATCTGAGTCCTTCTATTGTTAACTTTGAGGTGTGTTAGTTCATTTTTATTATCAGTCTTGTGTCGATTACATTCCCTTGATGTTATGGTTTATTGTTTTTCTTTATTTTTATCATTTTAGAGAAACCTAATATACATTGGGATGAGAACTTGTTTTTGATTAAGTAAGGTTGCAAACAAGGGGCTGAACCCTATACAATCAAAAAAGACAAGAAGGCAAACAAACAAAAAATACCTTTAGAGAGACAACGACACAGTCAAGAACAATAGATAGAAACAAAACACAAGCCATGGGAAGACTAGAGTTAGAGAGGTCTCCCCTTACATAACTATTTATTTGATAAGATCATTGAGGTTCTCATTCTCCACATTGTCAACATACCTAGTATTACCCATTAATTCTAGCATAGACATGTTCAACAGAATTGTATTACAAAGCCCTTTGGCAAAGACCTTCTCCAGCTTTTGAATGCGGTCCTTCAGGGCCCCAATTTTAGGTTTCCAATCAATCTCATTCTCAGTGCCCTCACCAGCTTCCTCAACATACATTTTCCCCTTATTGTTAGTAGTTTCGATAGTGTCAATGCCCTACTCCTCAGTAACCTCAAAATCCCTAGTAGCCTGCTTCCCTCTAGTGTCCTCCAAAATTTCCTAGATTTCTAGCTCCTTAGACTCTTCCTCCTGGGTTACTTCTTCTGAAGCACTTTCTAAATAATCAATCAGTCTAGCCTTTGGGGTTAGTTTACCAGTAATCCACCATGACCTTCACACTTTGGAAGGGAATCCTTCCTTATTAATTTTGGAAGGTTTGTGAGATTTACCACCTTGGCCCCTTATGGCCCTACCCAGATTCTTGTTGGTCCCTCTATAGTCTCTTTAATATTTTCTTCCTCTTCATCAACCTTTCTCTTCTTACCCTTCTTGCTCATAAAGGAGCTGGGGGTATTAACAAGGGTCTTTTTAGGGTTATCAATACGCCTCATTCCTGACAAGTCATCTCATTTTAAATGATCTCCCTAATGTTTAAGGAAATATGAACACTTTGTCGCCACACCCTCCAACCTAAAAATTGCTGCCCAAGGTTGGCATAAGCATCAGCAACCCTATTGCCTTCTCTGTAAGTATGGGAAATCTTAACTTTGAAAAACTTTTTTAAAATAAATTGGATATTAGTAATGATGTATTTTATCTTGATTCCCACATTTGAAGCTTTATTAATGGCATCTATGACCATCTTAGAGTCTCCTTGTATATTCAAGTTCCTTATTCCTAGGGATATAGCTAACTTTAATCCCCATAGTAAAGCCATTGCTTCAGCATAGTTATTGCTCTAGCATCCAATTCCACTGGCATAAACAATAGACATCCATCCTTTATCATTCCTTATAATTCCTCCTCCACTAGCTTTACCATCCAACTTGGATGGCCCATCAAAGTTGAGTTTCATCTAGTTAAGTTTAGGGGGGATCCATTTAGTATTAAGTTTTTGTAGTATTTTGGAGTTATTATACCTAGGGATCTGGTTTAAAACCTTCCATTTGGCTGTAATTTGGATTTCAATTTGAGATAGGGGTTTCTCCACAACACAAATATGAGCTATTGTAACACTTTCCATAATGGTCTTAATAAAGGAGTTAAACACCTGAGAATTATTTCTAGTAGTGTCCCTAAATTTTTTTTGATTATGCTCTTTCCATAAAGTCCAACTCAAACATGGTAGAGCTTGCTTCCATAATTCCATAAGCCAGGGATGTGTGAAGGTTGGGTTCCAGCTGAGAATTACTTCTTTAAGGTCAGAATTACAGACCCATTCAATACCAAAGTTGTTAAGTATTGTGCCCCATAATTCCTAGGCAAACTCACAGTGGATAAAGAGGTGTGAAATTGATTCCTCTTTTGAACCACATAGGAAACATCTGTTAACCAAAGTAAACCCTCTCTTTTGAAGGTTATCCTGAGTAAGGATTTTTTATGAGTATCAACCCACAAAAACATGTTAATTTTTGGAATAATTTTATGATTCCAAACCTTTTTCCATACATCTTTATTCTAAGCTTTAGGAATGAGCAGATGGTAAGCAAATTTGATAAAAAATGATCCATTCTTATCTAGCCACCATTATTGTTCATCCTCCTGGGGAAAGAGAGGGATTCTAATCTCCTAAACACACTACTGGATCTCTCGAACACTTGAGAAAAGCTCAGGCCGGTGCACACAACAATCCAAAATATTTTTCTAGCTCTTCATCCCATTGTTATTTTCCATATAATCACTGACCCTATCTCAAAAAAATTGGGTAGTCAAGTTAGCAATCTCTCCATAGTTTCCCTATGTGATGAGAGCCTTGTCCTTTAACCAGATATCGTCCAAGAATTTAATATGCCAGCCATTTCCAAGTTTCCATCTAATTACCTATTTGAGAAGGCTTCTACATTTTAGCATTTTATTCCATATCACAGATCCCTGGGGTAATCCCATCTATTGAATAAAGTTAGAATCATAAATTCTATGCATGTATTTGGCATATATTATTTCCCCCAATCATTGTTTTTATGGATCAGGTTCCAACTAACTTTTTAGAGAAGGGCTTTGTTCATGTTCCTGATGGACCTAATATTAGGTCCACCATGAGATTTTGGAAGACACACTTTTTCCTATCTGACTAAAGACATTATTTGTTTGTCTTCCACTCCCATCCATAAAAATTTACTTTGGATCTATTCCAGTTTCTCAACAAAATACACAAGAATTTTAAAAAGAGATAGGAAGTATGTAGGAATACCTTACAGTGAAGCCCAAAGAAGTTGTAGTTTACCAACTCTACTGAGTAGTTTCCCCTTCCAACCAATAAGTTTCCTCTGTGTTCTTTCCAAAATTCCATTCCAAAATCTAGGAGGTACCTCTTTGACCGAGAGTGGGAGACCCAGGTAGGTAGCTGGTAGGCCAACTTTAGCACATTCTAATATATCAATGATTTTATGTCTAAGTTCATTAGGAGTGTTGAAGAAATACACATTGCTTTTCTAGAAATTTATCCTTTGTCCTGACTCTCTAGCATAATTATTTAAGATATTCTTCCATCTTCTAGATTAAATCACTGATGAGATGCCAAAGAAGATGGTATCATCCACAAACTATTGTACCACCATAGGATGAAGGAAGGAGGCAGGTTTGATGCCCACTAGCTTTTTTGAGGCTATATCTGCTTGTATGTATCTTCCCAATGCCTCAGCCATAATGATGAATAAGTATGAGGCGAGAGGGTCTCCCTGACAAATTACTCTTAAGGATGAGAAAAACCCTCTATGAACACCATTAACCAGCACTAAGAATTTTGCAGAAGAGACCGCATTCCATAACAAGCGAGACATTTTATCATTAAACACAATTTTTTTGATAACTTGGAATAGAAAAGTCCATGAGACTCTATCATAAGCTTTAGAAATATCAAGCTTGAGAGCCATCCCAGGGATTCTACTCTTATCCATGGAGTGAATAGTCTCATGTGTGGTGATCACAGCATCAAGAATCTACCTGCTCGAGACAAAACCTTTTTGAGTAGGAGAAATAATTTTTTCTAGCAAAGGTTGAATCCTCATGACCAGCATTTTAGTACATAACTTATACACAATGTTGCATAGACTAATGGGCCTGAAATTAGTGAGGTGTGAAGGTTGTGATTTTTTAACTTGTTATTCTAACATCAATGTTAATATTTCAGATAATTCTATATATAAATGACATTTGAATGTAAATAAACATTGTTGGATGTTGTAAGATCTTTAATAAGTTTTATGAATCTACACTCAAAATATCAATTCTAGTTTGAGTGGAAAATAACAAGTGTATACTATAAGTAAGATGGTATAATATTAAACATCTATGATAGTATTTAGGTAATTAAATAGGCAAAAGTTTTTAAAAGAATAAAACTATGTATAGTTTGTAATAGTCCATGAAAATACTTGGAAAGATATACATTAAGCCAAGGCATGGACATGGTTTGAACAACCAAGGTGATGACATTAGTTAAAATAAAAATAATTCATATATACTTATGTTGATGGCATGTTTTGTTTCACCATGGTCAATCAACCCCAACCATGAAGGTATTTGGTGGTTGACTTTGGGGTATACTCGATTAGGGTTATCATTTTGTCATTTCACTTTGATGGATTACTAGTCATTTTTGTATGGAGATTTTTGGGAGAAACATGTAGTAAGATGAGGGTTTGGAACTTTAATCCATGATTGAAAAATCTAGGCATGTTATTTTAAGATGGGAGTTACATTTGGTAGAATGAGAAGTTTAACTAGCTAGAAATTTGACAATAAAAAAATGTAGTATAGGAGAAGAGAAAAGAAAATGATATGAATGTAAATAGATGGGTGAAAAAATAAGGTAAATGATAAGACATAATTTTTTGGTTGAGTCTTTCTAGTATCATATTTCATCTTAATACCAAGTAAGTGCATTCTAAAAGTTTGTTTTATGAAGCAATGTTATTGGGTGCTTTCTTAATTTAAATAAATTAATGGTTTAAGGTTTGGAAGTATTTGGGATATTGAATAGACCTAAATATGTTTATTTATTGTAAAAATTTGGTCAATAAAACCTTGAAGGGTGAGACTAGGAGGATACCTCACCTATGGATATCGTATGGGTAGACTCAAAATTCAAAATGACTCTTTGGTTGTTTTGTTGTGTTGTTTTTATGTTAGATTATTTTGGTATGATTTTGGGTCTCGAATCTTTCCTTTTTAAATGTTTCTATTTTTTTTCCTATCTCAATTATGTGTGTTGAGTTATGTTAGTTATATTGGTCTAGTTTTTTTTGTGTTTGGCTTGAACCCTTGACTATTATAAAACCCTAGTTTTAAACTATAACACTAATGCATTCATGTTTGTTGGATTCTTTAAGGGCTACAATATTTATTTTTTTATAATTTCTTCAACCATCAACCAATGGTTGTGTTGGGTAGGGATACCTATTGATTATTGGGCTTATATTACACATGAGGATGGGTTACATGAATGATCTCTCTTAATGGACTCAAATAGTGGCTATAATATTTGTTGTTCATACTATTGTAGCACATTCTTGTGTCTCTATGTGTATTCTAATTTGTAAGGATGGATATGACTGTGTTGTTAATGTTTAAATGTTCTATTGTAAAGTTACTTGATTATGATAATATTATGGACAATAATATATAGGCTTCTATTGTATCGTTGTTTTTATCTATTCATTGTATACATTCATATATGTAAGAGTGAGGAATGTTTTGGAAAAAAGAATGATTTGGGATTGTTATATTTTTTATGTGGCTTGGAAATGACTATCTAATATAATTTAGACTAAATGGAGTTTAGATGGTTGAGTTAATCATTATCTTATTTAATTAGCTTTGATAGACGGAAAATTGGTATGCTCCTCAAGTTACTATTCCATATTTAGTATTTGTATTGGAATTATAGCGGGAAAAAGAAGAACTAACTTATTTTATCACTCTCAAAGTTTGAGTCTCACATCTTAAATCCGGTTTTGTAATTCCATTTGAAAATGAAGATTGTATTTTAAACATAAAATACTATGCCAAAATTAACTAGTATATGTAAATGAATGGAGATATCCATATATATGTTTTTGTAGGGCTGTGCTTTAGATAATGGGAATGACATAGTTTTTGAATGATAATGGGGATAAGTATTTAGTTTTATATGAATTATATTGGAGACGGGGTTGTGAGTTGTAGTTTGGAATTCATAGTGGAATAAAATTTTTTGGTATCATTATATTTCTTGCACACTTGGAAATATGAATATGCATTCTTTTATATGTATTCCTTGAAAAATTCTACCTTCTGTAGGTTGTGAATGTATATGTGGTAAATCCTATTTTAGATGTGTATTATTGTCTTGGATTTTGGTATTCACCGGAGCATTAAATTGATAACAATTTGATAGATGCATAAAAAATGAAAAGGTAACTATATGTATTTTGATTTAAATCATTAAAAAATTTAAAAATGAAATGTAAAGTTTCATATAAATAAACTTATGAATATAGTAGTTATATGTGTATTGTAATGTTGTTTAGTTAGATGATTATACATTGCAAAATGATGTAGTTTGAGTTGATATAGTAATTAATCCATTAATAGATAATATATTGTTAACCATAAGTTATCATTAATGTTATAAATATTTTCTCTATTATATTTTATTAATATTAAATAATCATTAATGAGATTTGATTATCATCGTTAATAAAGTAAAAATAATAACCCTTGAGTTATTATGGGTTGTGACATGGTTGCATTGATGTTTATTTTAAGGGCAATTTTTATAATGGTTAATAAGTTTATAAAATTAATATACAAATACAAATTTTAACATATTCAGGGTAAGTTATAATTATCATTTATGAGATTTCATTGTTAATGTGCATGCATTTGACTAAAGTGTTTTAAACATGGTGAAATCAATTGTTTGTAAATTGACTTATTTATGTAAATTAATTGTTTTGTAAAATTTGTATATGAATTGTCATTATCAGGGTTCATAACAAGTTCATGTGAATAATATTTTGAGTATTTTATTAGTGATACAAAATTGAATTTTTGTTTTGTATTGCTTTATAAATATAAGAAATAAAATGGGAATCACTAAGTTGATTAACAATAAGAGGGATTTTTAATGACTTGGGCTCTATTAGATTAATATTTTATGTGAATTTGCCTTCATATAGGATGACACTTGTGTTTCACTATATGTTTGGTATGTTAGAGAATATTCTTTATTCACTTGAAGCATTGAATTGAATTCTAATTGATTCTCATGTATTGACTAGTTCTTGAGGGTTATTGATGAGTTTGGTGTAATTTCATTATGATGTAAATTGACTTGGTAAAAATGGATATAATGTAATCTTAATAAACAATACATTATTTAATTTTATCTCATCTCTCTTTTATAATATAATAAAGTTGAGTATAAAGTATTTTAAGTTTGAATGTAAAATGTGTCCAAGTAATTAGTTATGTAAGTTGATTAGTACATGAAAGAACAAGATATAAGACATTGAGTCAAATTATGGATCATTAAAGGTTTTGTGTCATGATACCTTGAGATATATAATTGTATGATTAATATAATTTGATTTAATAAACATCCCAACATTATTCATGATTATTAATTATATTAGAAAAAGGGTATGATTTAATATGGGAAATGGTTATCTAATTTAAATTATTTTTATTGTGTTTAATTAAAAAGAGAGCTAATGTAAGGTTATATAAATCTATCAAGATCATATATAACTACACCAGAGGTCTATAGGAAATTCACTAGAGTTACAATAACTAAATGAATGATTTTATTGGTTTCTACTCACATTTATTAGGTGGTTGTTTGATTCCATTACTTATATAGAATGTTTTACCTTTTTGAACAAACATTCAAGTGTCAAGGATCCATAAGTGATCTGATGACCTAATACGATCTTAGGGATGGAATTCAATACGTATAAGTGAATATAAATTTGGAATACAATCCAATGAGTATTGTGCTTTAAAAAATTTGAGTGAAATTATTTATTTTATAATGTTATTTAATTTTTGTATTGAAAAGAAATTATTTGTTTTTTGGTCTATGGTTCTATGGTTTAATGATCACTTTTTATTTTTAACTAAAATATTGGTTATTCTAAAATAAATGAGAAAGGTTTTTTAATTGTGTTTATGGCCAAAGATGACACTGATGATTTCACCGAAGTTTAAAAATTGTTCAAACTTAAAAGACACTAACACAGAGTTCAAAATTTGTAAATGATTATCTTCTTATGTCTCTTAGTTAAATGATTTTTTTGTTTCAAATCTAAATTAGTTGTATTTTGTGATATAATATACCTGGATGCTTCCATCTATAAGTTGTCTTAGAAACTTTTATTTATTTTTCATTATGAAAGACTTATAAAAATGTGTTAGTCATTAATGGACTTGTATGCATGTTCTGTGACCATAACTTCCTTAAAATTAGGTTTTTTACAAACTCAAAATTTAGGGTTTATGACATGAAAATGAAATATTAATTTGACATTCTCTAAATGACAAATTTGCATATTTGGCACATAATACTATCTCTCATAATGATGAAACCTTTTGTGATTATCAAACAACTAGAAATTTTTTGAACACTTATTTTATGAACCCTAGATTAAAAATTCTAAACTCTATGGGCTACTCAGGTGATGGGCTTACTAAGTGTGAAGATTTTAGTCTTGAACTTATTTTACTTGAATCTAATGCAAATTTTAAAGGTCTTTATTTTGATGATTCAATTATTTCTCATGCAAATTTTACATCTTATTGTCCTCTTCATCAAAGAACTTATAATGCAACCTATTTTGATTATACTACTTGTAATACTCATGATTTAGTTAAAAATGCTCAACCTTGTGTGCATCATGAAAAACATGAGCATCCTATATATACATGTTATAAATTTCATCCATGCAAATCTTGTGATAAATCCACTCATGACACTTTACATTGTTGGAAAATGACTAAATCTCCTACCTCTAAGGTTAACACTATTTGGATTCCTAAAATATATGGACCTTCTAGAGACTTTGATGTGTCTTCATGTGATTTTTATTCAATTACGTCATGGTAGATATATTTTTCTACTGACACTTCTTTTTTTTCTCCATTTTGATTAAACTCATCTTTTATGCATTCCTTGATTTTTATTATAAAGGAAATATGCTTTGATTATGTTGACTAACTTATTTTTGAGAAAGATTTTACACTTTTTATGGAAGTTTTCTTTACTCCATTTACCTTGTTATACATCTACTTTTATTACATTATGTATGTAGGTAGTATTTTTTTGGCATAATGTTTACTTAACTTAAAAGATTAGTGTTACATTATTTGTTGTATAGGTTTTATGGATCATTTCTCCCTGTTTCTATTCTTTGTTTCATTACGGATTGAACACATTGTATGAAGAGGATTCTTGGAGATTATTGATGATCACACTTTCATCCTTGTGACTTTTGGAATCAACTTCTCTTATTTCTTTTCATAAATTTTTGTAATACCTCTTGAAGGAATTTTCTATTAAGGGGGAGTATTATGTAATTTCAATCACTTCCTTATTTTTAAAAGGTTTTATCCCATTTTATAACCTCAAATTAAGCTTAAGGGGTAATGTTTGATAATTAAACTTATATGGGTTCACCATAGGTTTCTAAGCTTATCCTAAGTCTTATTTGTGTGTACATTTATTATATTTATAAATACACTTTATTCTAGTCTTTTTGAGGTGTCACTCACCTCTCTTGTCCACTTATTAGATTTTGAGTTAATTTCATAAGTAAATACTCCCCCATATGTCACACACACTCCTAAATTGTAAGAGGATTATGGATAATTGACACACATATTGAATATTGCACATGCAACTCCTTATTCCTCCAAATTTTTTTTTGAGTTATTCTCCTCCTCTCTTCTTGCATTTTGATAGTTGTACAATCTTGATATTTTTATCTCTCTTTCATCCTTATGATGTTACTTTTTCCTAAATACATTCTCCATCTCTCACTCTTAGTTTAATTTTGATATGTTCTTAGAGATTCATTTTTTCAATACTTAGATTAATATTGTGGGGTTTTTCTCTATTCAAAGGTTTCCCCACTTATCAAATATATTGTCTTATATTTTTGGTTTGCTCACTTTAATTTTATGTTTGTTTTCAATGTATTTTAATTATATCCTTGAAAAATATTCCTTTAGTTTTAATTACATGATGTATTCCCTTAAATAGGAACATCTTTAACACACATGTAATCAAGTGAACCAAATTACATATTAAGACTAAAAAATGATTAATGTAATTTTTTGTAAATTCAAGTATGACATTAGAATAAGATATATCATACATCCAAGATGCTAAAATATTAATTTACACCCTCTTGATGGGCTTATTATGGCCATAAAAAATGACAAGGCCCATGAATCTCATTCTACTAAGAGTAATATATTCAAACATGTTGATGTAAAATAATTTTGTGAATATCTTCATGTGCACCCTAATGAAATTGAATATTTAATATTTGTTTCTCAAAAATTACAAAATAAATATGATCATGTTAGCACATCTAAATAAAAAATGCTTCCATTAAGTAAGCTCTTGTAAACCCTAACACAGGGGTTGATACTTCTACTTTTAATACTGTTACTATATCTTCACCTTTCAATTTATGGCCAACATAAGTATTAAAAAGAGTATATATGCCTATTCATGATTTTTAGCCCATAAATTCCCTTATATGAAGATAAATGAGACCCATAACAACATCTTAGATCATTTTATGCAACATGTTTGGATTATGATTTTAATGACATGTTGATAATTAAGTTATTTCCATAAAGCCTAAATATTATGATTTTAATTGGTTTTATGATTAACATATTTAGTCAATAAAATAATTCAATCCATTATTAGATCAATGTCTAAATCATTTTTTATCAGCATTGATGAAAAAATTTCTTATGTACAAATTGCTATGCTTAAGCAAGGAACTAGTGAGCCTATCAATTTTTATGCTCTTCATTATAAGACCATGCTTTCCAAAATAACTAACACATTATAAAATAATGAATTACAAGATATTTTAAAACAAATTTTACATGTAGCTTTACATGAGTCAATTATTTTCAATAAATTTAGATCATTTGATGAATTGTTTCATACATAAGAGAAAGATAATTCAAGCTTATTACTTTAAATAAGATAAAATATGCACCTAAATATACTTCAAATTTTATAAAAAAGTTTGAAGGAAAATCATATTACAAATATAAGACAAATTATACTAAAGCTAATCAACTGGGGAGGTAATTATTTAGATTACCACAACTATCTCATAAATTACTACAAAAATTGTTTGAACTATACCTTCACCACTAGAGGTTGACATGAGTAGATGTCAATGCAAATCATTTGATCAAAATGCATATTATGATTATCATAGATGTAATTTAATTCTACTAAAAAATGTTTCTAGATAAATCACCTTATCTAGGATCTTATCGATAACAATTTCATTGAATTAGGCACTTCTATAGAAGAAACTAAGCCTCAACAAAATTAAAATGCTAAGCTAAATATTTTTAATGAATTATTTATACATAATGAAACATACAAGGATAATTCATTAGTGTAACATATTTATAATGCATATCTACCTCTAGAGTCATATGATCATCAATTAGATGTAATTATTGGTATAATTATTCCAAATACTGGACCCTATCATCTGATTAATTTTGATGGTAGTGAGATAGCATATGATGATTATAATTTTCATGACTTATGTATATCAACATATATTGATAAACAACCCATTTATAGTGTACTAGTTTATAAAGGATCAAGTGTGAATGCATGCATAATGAAATTACTCCATTTATTGGGTTACACACAATATGACATACAAGCAACATATAAAAGTGTTAGGAATTTCAAAGTGAGACAACAAACCACTTTGGGTACATTGTGTTGGCTCTTTAGGTGGGCCCTATTATATTATGTACTCATTTTATAGTTTTACCATAAAGTGGGGTCTTTCACATGATATTAGTATACACATGGTTTTAAAATATTTGATTTCTAACTTCCACTATACATATAAGTCTAAAGTACATTTATTATAATAAAGTGGTCATGGTTTAGAAATTAGATATGAGTAACATATACAATCTATGGTACCTTATCCTCCAAAGTCACCACATAGTTCATTGATACATCTATGAATGAAAAAATAATATTTATAGTTGTTTCACCTATGAAATGTTTTTCTATTCAATCATTTTATAAACAATTTAAAAGTCTCAAAAGCAACCAATGTACAAGAAAGCATATCAGAAAAAAGTGTTAAGTTTACAAAAAACGCCATCACATGGAAAATATTTTAAATTGTTAATACATGTAGATCAATATGTTACACATAGAGAATAAAATTTGTCACAATCTTATACTATTCCTCCTCATATTTCAAACCACTCTACATCTCTTAGAGCTACTCCTCACACATAGGTTTATATGAGTAGTGATCCAAATAATTTCATTACAACACATGATGCATCCTTTTATTTTAAGTCATGCATATCTAACACATTTATTTCGTGAAATGTGATCCTTATATTGATTATTACATATTATTAGGGCACTCATATTTATGTGGTCATTGGTTAGCATGTTGCATGTTTAAATATTCTAAAAATTTAAAAACATTCAAATAGTAAAAAAATGTAAAAATGATTGTAAATATCTTCTTGATTGTTTCATCATGTTATTATTATTATTTTTGTACATGTGATTGATATAATAAAATTATTATTTTTCTTAGATATTATTAAAATTTTGGCCTCTTGGCTCTCCTTTTTCATTTTATGGGTGTAAACAGTCCAACACAATGCTTTATACTGCTATCCTTTGTTATTTTCACAGTCTAAACTAAATAAATTACATTTTATATCAAATACAATATCAACTAGTATGGGTCAAAATTGAGTGATACTATTGTCCTGAGTTGGTTGATCTTGTCTTGTACATTTTTTTCATAGTTAAATAAAAAATTGAGCACATAAATCCTTAATACATCCATTTATTCAATATTTCATTTATTTTTAGTAAACACAATAATATTTAATCTTTCAAAATCTTTATTTCGTATGATATATTGCTCATACATTCAAATTATATACTTTGAAAAGGTGTAAATTTAATGAGATGAGGATGTAAAATAATCCCTCTACATTCTTATTTCATTTTCATACATGTTTTTCAAAGTTAAAAAATCACATATACAATGGGGAAATCTTGCTCATACATGGCCATGCCATCATATTCAGTGCAAAATTTACCTAGACACATATTTCATATTGTTTATATATCTTCCATTTCTTTTAATTTTTAACCCATGGTTTATCACTAGTTTATTTGGTTCTAATTTCAAAAATAAAAAAAGTACATTTTTAAAAAATATAAAAACATTAAAATATTCAAAAAAATACAAAATTATGACATGACCATGATAAGACATATAACTTATATAATTTATATGGGTTATTTATCTCATGATTTGTAGATAATCATTTTATATCACACATACATTTCACTAGTATTCATTAGTTTTATGCATGACATATGTTTCACATAGACTAAGTTGTTGGACTTTCCTCTACCTAGTAGCCATGATAAACTAGGGGTATCTTATCTATTATTTACAATATTTACAAGTGTTACTTTTATATAACTTATATACTATTGAACTATATACTTTTAAAAATGTCTTAATAACATTTATATCATACATTATGTACATGGATATGTCATTTGTTAGTATATGATCACATTACATATATGTGGTGTAAAATGTGTGTGTGTGTGTGTGTGTGTGTGTGTGTGTGTGTGTGTGTGTGTGTGTGTGTGTGTGTGTGTGTGTGTGTTTGTGTGTGTTAGATTTTGTTTGTATATTGTGTATAGACCATGGCTCTTGTGTGCAATTTGTTTGAGAATTTATTTTAGATCTTTCCTTGCTTTGTGCTACATTTGAACATGTCCATTTCTTGTGGCCCTTAAAATTTTGTTTTTTTCATATTTGAACATGTCCCTTATTTGTGACATTATTAATATCCTTTATATGTCGACCATGGCCTTATGTGTGCAAACTTTACTTATGAACATGTCCCTTAAATATGACCCTTGGCCTTATTGCATGACATTATGCTTATTGTGTTCATGTGACTTTTGAGTTTTTAAGTTTTATGAGTGACATGAACCTTATAATTCAATAATTATTGTGTATTATTCTATTAAATTTGTTACTATGTGATCCATAGATAGATTTCTATAAGCCTTACCTCATATGCTACATACATGATTAAAATTGTACATATCTTACTATGTGGACATACCTTTTACATATGATACAATATTAAATGATTACACTACTACATATTATTCATTTAAATTTTATTTTGAGATGAGTAAATTTCAATATAGACAATACCATAATCTCAAAAGTGGGGAACTTCAGTGGACTTTTCATATATGAGATAATCATCTTCAAGCAAAAATGAGTTTTTAATTACAAAATATAGTTTCAAGGGTTTAAAAATGGTTTAAAATTCAATAATTATTACATATTATTGTGGCATATGCCATGAATATACACTAATATTTAAAGAAAAAAGTATAGATTCATATAATTTTGTTTGCATGATACAAATTCATACACTAGCTTCAAATAAAATTTATAAACTTGCATATAAATACAATTATAAAATTTACATTTATCAATGGGGGCACAATAAAGATTATTTCCATGTTTTAAACACTATTTAATATATGTGGCCATGTAGGAGCATAGATGTACTCCATTATATTTCAATCATGCATTAAATAACTAAGGAACAAAGTGGCAATTAATCTACAAACCATATGCAGTGGTTAATTTAGAAAAAGTGCATAATGAATAACTTGGAGGTTTAGTTCCCTCTAGCATTATAGCTTATGAATCGATATGGATTTCAAATTGTTTATAAATTGGGTTACAAATACCAATAATGTGTAGCTATAGGAATTCAAATATAGATATTAGGGTTTGGCAAAGGGGTATAGAAGGTACTAAGCAAATGCCTATTAGGCTCAAAGGCATTGTGGGATACCAGAGATATATAAAGGATATCTAGTTTACTTGATTACACCAATTTATAGATATACTTGTAAATTAGGTTAGGGTTAGCATGATTGAGTGCACAAAGGACACAAATATCTATAATAAGTATAATCAAAATAAATTAAGTAGATGAAGGAAAGAAACTAATGCATAAAGAATAAGAAAACATGCTATCTAAAAAAGTAAGCACTACCAAACAAGGAAAATGATTAAAAAAATGCATCTCTAGGAAGTGAAGGATGTTTTTGAAATGAAATATGTTTTGAAGGGAGAGAGAGAGAGCATAAATTTTAAAAACTTATGTTGATACTTGTTTAGAAATGAAACTAACCCCAACATGTAATCTCTAACTGTAACAAATATACTACACTAAGCTAACTAAATGGTTTCACCTTGTAAGAAAGGTGCCCTTAGATCATGCTCAAACATAATGTAAGAATTATACCAACTATGAGTCCTAGTTTTATCCAATGTGGATGAAGATTGAGCAACAATGTAAAGCTCTATGTAATCCACTGTTAATAATTTAAGAGAGATGAAGTAGAAAAAATTAAGAGATGTATAGTCTAGTCAGGTGCAATGCTAACTGAGGATCCAAGAACAATAAAAAGTAAAGACAAGAATAATTGAGTGTGGTAACAGTAAAACCAAATCAGTCTATAAGTGTGCAGATAATCTTATGTCAAAATGGAAGCTCAAGATTACCAATAATTAACTAAGAGAGATTC
Source organism: Torreya grandis (assembly GCA_037957365.1). NCBI lineage: Eukaryota > Viridiplantae > Streptophyta > Pinopsida > Cupressales > Taxaceae > Torreya > Torreya grandis. The sequence continues at coordinate 3,205,773 of JARHVA010001120.1, forward strand.
AAGAAGGTGAGAGAGCCAAAATAGTGAGGAATATGAAGAATGAGGGTACATATGAATGATTTGGAGGGTATCCTAAGTTAGATATCTATGAAAAAGAGCTATTTATGACAATTTATAAGAAGACAAACATGCCAAAACAATGTTATAGAAGAGTTATATCCTAGGATACCTAATTTTGGAAAATACATACATCCTAGGCTATGGGTTTTTGGAAAAATTCCATAGCCTAAGATACACTATGCTAAAAAAGGTCAAAATTAACTCTATAACAGGTCACATAGAGCTTGAAAAGGCTTGAGATGTGTAGTAAATATTGATAGAGTGTGAGAAAGCCTGGAAAGGTGTTCAAAGATTGGGGATATCTCCAAGTGACCGAGTATAATAAAATATGACTCATAGTTACTGATAGTATCGATGATGAGTAAATATGTAATCATTAATATAATTATGGTTAGAGGAATCACAATTAATATGCCCTTAAAGTACAAGCAATTAGTGTTTAACATAAAAAGGGGTCTTGTGTAGTAATTCAAAGCCAAAGAAAAAATAAGAAAGAGCCAAAAATGGAAAAATAGAACATAACTTGTAATCCCTTGATAGGAATGGTGGTAGATAAAAAGTTGACAATGTGATCTAAAGGGTACCAATCGAAGCTCTGCATGATCCATGCCTATCTCTAGTTATATCTCCAGCTCTAGCTCTTGTAAAATAAGGGTGAAAAAGTGACATCAAATTAAAAAACCCAATATGAAAGAGGGTTATGGGAGGTTTGGAAGTCCTTAAAAGGGAAGAGAAAAACATGCACCACCTCGATGAGAGGGGAAAAATAAGTACTATGGACATTCTAGACCCTAGTGAGCTGAGACATGACTAAGAGTGAGATAGAGAATAAATTCACATAGCATGTGCCTAAAACATAAACATCAGTTAGGGATCCGATAATCATGTGATACTTGGCAACATTATTCACCTTTTTTTAGGAATTAACTAGTTACTTTAAGCTCATGTCCCCATGGGTCATCAATAGTTCAAGCTACAATGATGAATACTAGGTTGTCTTGGCTACCACCATTAGTGTAGATCACCACATAATGGTGCTCCATGATGTGGGTCATGTTAACTATTTTGGCCCTATAGGCCAAAATTATTCTCCTTCCCTTTCTGTTATAAGCCAGTTTCAAATTTGATTTTTTTACACAAGTCTTTTGGCAAAAGGAGGAACCAGTTCAATGGTTCGACGTTGGGATCCAATGCCATGAGTTTTCCAATAACTTTGAACTTGAACTTTGAACCATTCTTGGTTCAACGACTTGGTTCAATGACTTGGTTCAAAGGCTTGGTTCAATGGCTTGGTTCAATGACTTGGTTTAAAGGATTGGTTCAATGGCTTGGTTGAATGACTTGGTTCAAAGGTTTGGTTCAATGACTTATTCAAATCTTTGGTTCAATGGCTTAGTTTACTAACTTGGTTCAAGTGATTGGTTTAAGTGATTGGTTCAATCATTTTAAACTTAGAAGTATTGAATCGTTGAACCATTAAACTATTTAACCATTGTTGGTTCAAGAAATTGGTTCAAGCAGTTGGTTCAAGTGGTTGGTTCAAGTGATTAGTTCAAGTTCTTAGTTTAATCACTTTGAACTTGGAAGTATTGAACTATTGAACTGTTAAACTATTGAACCATTATTGGTTCAAGTGATTGGTTCAAGAGGTCGGTTTAAGCAGTTGGTTCAAGCGATGGGTTAAATTAGCACTTGGTTCAATCATTCAGTTCAATCAAAGGGTTCATGCAGTTGGTTTAAGTAGTTAAAAGAATGACAAGAACATAGTATTGAACCATTGAACCAATTATTGGTTCTATCAGTCAGTTCAATAAGAAGGTTCAAGGGAGTCTCCCAAAGCCCAAAGCACAAGTGCCCTTATGGAGGGTAGGAACACTTGCAAGGGGATCAAAGAAAAGGTTGAAGGAATCAACCAAATGGTGATGGGCATGTGAATGTCAACTTTATGGCAATGAAATAGCCATTGATCTTTAAATAAAAGGCCTGAACCTGAAGGGATTCAAAGGCTTAAAGCTAGAAGGAAGAAATCATTGAGGAGGAAGTCCAAAGAGCTAAAGAATTAGTAGAAGATAGCCCCCGAAAGATGAAGGAACCAAAAAAGACAAATCTAGGAAGAGGCAAAAGAACCAAGTGCACAAATGGACAAAATAGTCCAAGTGGAAAAGGAAGGTGTCGACTCAAGGAGTTACTCTATTGGTTGACACAGTATCTACTAAGTGGTCATCAAGGAGCACAAATAGTAAATGACGTGGCCTATTTTTCCTCATTTTGCATTGATGAGTAGATAGCTACATGAATGTCTTTAAGAAGTAGTCTTGTTGGTAGACAAACGACATGGCCCATGCTTTCACATATGATGTTTAATATATCTTAAATGCCTAAAGTCAAAATAAGAGTTGACACAACGTTATCTATCAAGAAACTTCCTCTTCCCAATGCTCATAACACACATGGGCCATTTTTAAAAGGGCACTAAAAGGCCTCTTTCTTCCTCTATATATTGAGGCTTCTCATTTTGAGGAAGAAATATCTTGGATTGTAAGGTGGAGATCTACCAGATTTTACCTTAAGTCAAGACATAGTATTTTTACCTCCAATTTGAGCTTACACTTTTGCATATGTCTATGGCTTTGTTTTGTGTTATGTCATTTTTTTTATGCATTCACAAAATGATTCCAGCATGTCTAATGTATTGTGAAGTTTCTTATTTTGCAGGTCTACCAGAAGTGTCTACAATAGAGTATAGGTGCATGTGAATAGGCTGCCATAGTGTGTCTTAGAACACCTATGGTAGTTCTTCCTCCCTGTATCTCAAGAGGACCCTAAGCTCACTGATGTAGAAGAGTTTCTCATATCAAATGAAGTGTATGCTAGCTTATTCTTGGTGGAAAGTGTAGGTTCAAGCTAAGTAGATCAAACTTTTTGGTGTATCACTATTTAGTTTAGGCTCTATTTTCAGCATGCTTCTCACTTTTCACCCCCCCATTGTTACCAGTAGGAAATCTAGGACCACATAGATACATCAAAGGGAGCTAGCCCTTATCTAAAGACTCTCCCCCCAATTTTTCCAAATCCATAGGCAAGAGGGGAGTTTCCATTGTGATACGTGGAAGACAAGAGCTCAGCCTCCTATCAAGGGTGCAATCCATAGTGTCAACAATTTTTGGCATGCCCAGTGGGACCACATGTTAACACTCAAAAAATTTATAGGATTGGTGTTGGTCCTATTATAGCAGAATGGACCATTAATACAACATATGACCTTTAATCAGGCAATTATGGGACAAGTTGTGTCCAAAAAGTTAAAGAATTTTTGTGTTCTTTAACCAACCAGCCTTTGGAGGATTTTTCATCAACACCAATGGTGACTCCAAGTAAAATCAATTGGTTAAGTAGTCTTGGTGCCATCAAGAAATCACAATTTGGTATGTATAATTCCTTTGCTTAGAACCATGGGTCTTGTGTTCCTCCATATATTTTTGATCAAGCTCAGGTTGTTCATGGAATCACCTCAAGCAACAAGGATGCATATGGTTATGAGTTTTTCCCTTTACAGGTCTAATATGACCAGTCTCAACCTTGTCATGAGCTATATCAATCTTATGCCTAGTCTTCTAAATGTGTCACTCCTCCTACTCAACCTAATCTCTTTGCCAATCAACCCATTTCAACCTTCAAACAAGCACTACTGGAATACAAAAAGTATGTAGTAGAGCTTGAGACCAGAAGGGGATGTGGCCAAGAAATCTCTGATCTTGTTGTCTATCAAGTGAGAAATGAACTAGATCTGGTTAAGAGTGAATGGAGTCCAATTAAAAGAGCCAATTAGTAAAGACTTAAAAATGAGATGTTGGATGTGAGTGGTTTGATTGCATCTTTGGAAGGGAGGCTGAGTATTCATGAGAGGCAGCCTTACCAAGTCTATCAACTTGCATACCCACTGCCCCAAGTTTCATATCAGCGATATGAAGTTCCTGCTCATTTTCCAAGTCAAGCCTGTCAAAGTCCTTTCCCTAATCATGTTGAGGAGAGTTCTAAAATAGTAAATCTTGTGTTTAAGGCCAATCTTGATAAGCAAATTGAATTGGCAAATCTTCAAATGTAGCAGTCCATATTGGCAACAAGGGAAGTGGAATCTAAACACTCACTACCCTCTCACATTGCAACCCCATCACCCTAAAAGGAGATGTCTAGTCCTAATATCATGAGCTACAGTAAAGTAGTTGAGTCATGGAACAAGAAGGAGGAGAAAGACATTGTCTAAGAGTGTGAGGTACAAAATGAGGCTAGTCCCTTTCAAGTCCCTCTGACCCTTCCTCAAGAATCTTCTTATACTTCATGGCAGCCTTCATGCACTCCCCATATCTATGATGATTCCTATTCGATCCAAAAAAGACTCTTTCAGTAAAATCTAGCTAGGTGAATTACAGAGTTGGAGTCCAGAAGGAGATTCCTCAACCAATGTGTGATGGATGGTTTAAACCAAATAACAAATTCTATGTCTGAACACACCCCATCTACACACCTCTAAGAGAGCTATCAGGCCACATCTGATATAGATGAATTACTGGCCAAATGGAAGGAAGAGAACCATTCAATTCTAGCTCAAGGATTGCCTCCTCTTCCACATGAGTTTAACCATCAACTTTTCACTTCATCCCTTATCCAAGAGGAACCTATTTTGCAGGAGGCAAGTGAAGAAGAGAGGATCTAATTTGTAGCTACCCAGGGGGTTACCATGAGTGACAATGAAGATGAAATCATCATGGATGCTCCTTTTGAAGACATCATAAATAATGGAGAAGACATAAGTCATGCATACATGTGGATGTTCCAACAATATGAAGAAGAAAGTAAGCATGGTGAGCTCTCTCCTCCCTTGTTTGATGAACTTCCTTATTGCTTTGATGAGGAGGATGACCATGCCATGGAACCCAAGTTGGAGGAGGATGAGGAGGATGTATTTAAACAACTAGAGGCTTTGGTCTTTGAGCAAGAAAAGGAGAACCATGTATATCATGAGGAAAGGTTTGAAGAAGAGAGCCTAGAGCAAGAAGGTGATGTTTTGTGGGATGAGCAATTAGTTTGCAGTTCCATTTCAGACATCACAATAGTTACCCTTCTTCAAAAAAGACATGAGGGAAGAAAAGCTAAGTTTGATAGGGTCTTCAATGAGGCAGAAAGGAATGATTCAAACCATAATGCATGTCAAAGGGACTATGCATATCAAAGGGCTTATGGTGATGAGCTAATAGCCATCAATTTATTGGTAAAACATGCCAGCATGAAGAGCTAGCATTTGACAAGCTTCTAAGAATAAGATGAGTACATATATGTTGGGAGCATGTTTGAATCTGATCCACTCAGATTCAAGCCAATTGAGGTGGCAGGCAAGAGGAGTAGATCACCAAGTCTCCATTCCATTCAGCCACTTATCTGACACCATAAGTTTTGTTGCCATGAAGGAGACTTAAGAAGTTTTCCATTTAATCCAAAAGGGAGGAAAATATACCTAGTTAGTTGTATATAGTAGTTTTATTTTAGTTTTCTTTCCCTATTTTCCCTAAGTGCTATTTACACAAGTAGTGTTTTTAGCCTTGTGTGTGTTTTCCTTTGTGTTTGGGGTAAAAGCTTCATGATTGATTCTTGGATATCTCAAGGTTGTTGATAACTTTTCAAGATGCATTCTGACTCCATGCCCAATGGAATTTAAGGAAATTAGATTCTAAGCATAGCAAGCATGCTTCCCCTGGGAATCCCTAATTTGTTAACCATTTTGGCCCTGCAGGCCAAAATCATTCTCCTTCCCTTAGTGTTCTAAGCCAGTTTCAAATTTGATTTTTTTTCATAAGTCTTTTAGCAAAAAGAGGAACCAATTCAATGGTTTGACATTGGGGTCCAATGCCATGAGCTTTCCAAGAACTTTGAACTTGAACTTTGAACCATTCTTGGTTCAATAGCTTGGTTCAATGACTTGGTTCAAAGGCTTGGTTCAATGGATTAGTTCATTGACTTGGTTCATCAGATTGGTTCAAAGGATTGGTTCATTGGTTTGGTTCAATAACTTTGTTCAAAGGCTTGGTTTAATGACTTGGTTTAAAGGCTTGGTTTAATGGTTTGGTTTAATGACTCAGTTCAAAGGTTTGGTTCATTAGCTTGGTTCATCGGCTTGGTTCAAAGGTTTAGTTCATCAGTTTGGTTCAATGACTTGGTTCAAAGGTTTGGTTCAATGGCTTCATTTAAAAACTTGGTTCTAGTGATTAGTTAAAGTAATTGGTTCAATCACTTTGAACTTAGAAGTATTGAATCATTGAACCATTAAACTGTTGAACCATTATTCATTTAAGTGATTGGTTCAAGTGGTTGGTTCAAGTGATTGGTTCAAGCGCTTGGTTTAATCACTTTGAACTTGGAAGTATTGAATAATTGAACTATTGAATTGGTAAACCATTGTTGGTTCAAGTGATTGGTTCAAGTGGTTGGTTTAATCAATTGGTTTAAGCACTTGGTTCAATCAGTTGGTTCAATCAAAGGGTTCAAGTGGTTGGTTCAAGTGGTCAAAAACATGAGTAGAATACAATATTGAACCAATTGTTGGTTCAATTGGTCAGTTCAATCAGAAGGTTTAAAGGAGTCTCCCAAAGCCCAAAGGATAAGTACCCTTGCGGAGGGCAGGTAACACTTGCAAGGGGATCAAAGAAAAGGCCCAAAGAATCAACCAAATGGTGATGGGTGCAGGAATGTCAACTTTATGACAATGAAATAGCCATTGATCTCTGAATAAAAGGCATGAACCTAAAGGGATTCAAAGGCTTAAAGCCAAAAGGAAGAAATCATTAAGGAGGGAGTCCAAAGAGCTAAAGAATTAGCAGAAGATAGCCCCTAAAGGATGAAGGAACTAGAAAAGACAAAACTAGGAAGAGGTAAAGAATCCAAGTTTAGAAATGAATAAAATAGTCCAAGTGGCAAAGGAAGATATGGACTCGAGGAGTTACTCTAGTGGTTGACACAGTATCTACCAAGTGGTCATCAAGGAGTGCAAATAGTAAATAACATGGCCTATTTTTCCTCATTTTGTATTGATTAGTAGACAACCATGTGAATGTATTTAAGAAGTGGTCTTGTTGGTAAACAAATAACATGGCCCATGCTTTCACATATGACATTTAATATATCTTAAATGCCTAAAGTCAAAATAGGAGCTGACATAGCATTATATATCAAGAAGCTTCCTCTTCCAAATGCTCAGAATGCACATGGGCCATTTGTAAAAGGGTGCCAAAAGGCCTCTTTCTTCCTCTATATATTGAGGCTTCTCATTTTGAGGAAAAAATCTCTTGGATTATAAGGTAGATTTCTACTAGATTTTACCTTAAATTAAGACATAGCATTTTTACCTCCATTTGAGCTTACACTTTTGCATATGTCTATGGTTTTGTTTTGTGATAAGTCATTTTCTTTTATGCATTCACAGAATGATTCCAGTATGTCTAGTGTATTGTGAAGTTTCTTCTTTTGCAGGTCTGCCAGAAGTGTCTACAATAGAGTATAGGTGCATGTGAATAGGCTGCCATAGTGTGTCTTAGAACACCTCTGGTAGTTCTTCCCTGTATCTCAAGAGGACCCCAAGCTCACTGAGATAGAAGAGTTTCTCATATCAAATGAAGTGTATGGCAGCTTGTTCTTGGTGGAAAGTATAGGTTCAAGCTAAGTAGATCAAAATTTTTGGTGTATAACCGTTTAGTTTAGGATCTTTTTCAGCATCCTTCTCACTTTTCACCCCCCCCATTATTACCAGCAAGAAATCTAGGACCACAGAGATACATCAAAGGGAGCTAGTCCTTATCTAAAGACTCTCCCCCCAGTTTTTCCAAATCCACAAGCAAGAGGGGAGTTTTCATTGTGATACGTGGAAGACAAGAGCTCAGCCTCCTATCAAGGGTTCAATCCACAATGTCAATAGTTTTTGGCATGCCCAGTGGGACCATGTTTTAACACTCAAAAAAGTTCCAAGATTGGTGTTGGTCTTGTTATAGTAGAACGAACCATTAATACAACATATGACCTTTAATCAAGAAATTGTGGGACAAGTTTTGTCCAAAAAGTTAAATAATTTTGGTGTGTTCTTCAACCAACTAGCCTTTGCAATATTTTTCATCAACACCAATGGTGACTCTAAGTTAAATCAACTAGTTAAGTAGTCCTAGTGCCATCAAGAAATCACATTTTGGTATGTATAATTCCATTGCTCAGAACTATGGGTCTTGTGTTCCTCCATATATTTTTGATCAAGCTCAGGTTGTTCATGGAATCACCTCAAGCAACAAGGATGCATACAGTTATGAGTTTTTCCCTTTTCAAGTCTAATATGACCAGTCTCAGCCATGTCATGAGCTATATCAATCTTATGCCCAATATTCTAAATGTGTCACTCCTACTCAACCTAATCTCTTTGCCAATCAACCCATTTCCACCTTCAAACAAACACTACTAGAATATGAAAAGTATGTAGTAGAGCTTGACACCAGAAGGGGATGTGACCCAGAAATCTCTGATCATGTCATCTATCAAGTGAGAAATGAACTAGATCTGGATAAGAGTGAATGGAATCCTATTGAAAGAGCCAATTGGTAAAGGCTTAAAAATGAGATGTTAGATGTGAGTGGTTTGATTGCATCTTTAGAAGGGAGGTTGAGTATTCATGAGAGGCAACCTTACCAAGTATATCAACCTACATACCCACTGCCCCAAGTTTCATATTAGCCATATGCAGTTCTTGTTCATTTTCCAAGTCAAGCCTGTCAAAGTCCTTTCCCCAATCATGTTGAGGATAGTTCTAAAATAGTAAATCTTGTGTTTAAGGCCAATCTTGATAAGAGATTGAATTGGCAAATCTTCAAATGTAGTAGTCTATGTTGGTAGTAAGGGAAGTGGAATCCAAACCCTCACTACCCTCTCACATTGCAACCCCATCACCCTGAAAGGAGATGTCCAGTCCTAATATCATGAGCTAGAGTAAAGTAGTTGAGTCATGGAACAATAAGGAAGAGAAAGACATTGTCTAAGAGTGTGAGGTATAAAATGAGGCTAGTCCCTTTCAAGTCCCTCCCACCCTTCCTCAAGAATCTTCTTGTACTTCAAGGAAGCCTTCACACACTCCCCATCTCTATGATGATTCCTATGAGATCCAAAACAAACTTTTTCAAGAAAATCTAGCTAGGTAGATTACAAAGCTGGAGTCTAGAATGAGATTCCTCAACCAATGTGTGATGGAAAATTTAGACCAAACATCAAATTCCATGTCTGAACACACCCCATCTACACACCTCCAAGAGAGCTATCAAGCCAAATATGATATAGATGAAGTACTGGCCAAATGGAAGGAAGATAATATTTCAATTCTAGCTCAAGGATCACCTCCTCTTCCACATGAGTTTAACCATCATCTTTCCACTTCATCCCTTATCCAGGAGGAACCTATTTTGTAGGAGGTAAGTGAAGAAGAGAGGATCTAATTTGTAGCTACTTAGGGGGTTACCAAGAGTGAAAATGAAGATCAAATCATCATTGATGATCCTTTTGAAGACATCATCAAAAATGGAGAAGACATAAGTCATGCATATATGCAGATGTTCCAACAATATGAAGAGGAAAGTAAGCATGGTGAGCTCTCTCCTCCCTTGTTTGATGAACTTCCTTGTTTCTTTGATGAGGAGGATGACCATGCCATGAAACCCATGTTGGAGGAGGATCAAGAGGATGTCTTTGAACAACTAGAGACTCTAGTCTTTGAGTAAGAAAAGGAGAGCCCTGTCTATCTTGAGGAAAAATTTAAAGAAGAGAACCTAGAGCAAGAAGGTGATGTTTTGTGGGATGATCAATCAGTTTGTGGTTCTATTTTAGACATCATAATAGTTACCCTTCTTCAAGAAAGCCATGAGGGAGAAAAATATATGTTTGATAGGGTCTTCAATGAGGTAAAAAGGAATGAGTCAAACCATAATGCATGTCAAAGGGAATATGCATATCAAAGGGCTTATGGTGATGAGCCAACAACCATTGATTTATTGGTAAAACACGATAGCATGAAGAGCTAGCATTTGACAAGCTTCTAAGAACAAGAAGAGTACATATATTTTTGGAGCATGTTTAACTCTAATCCACTTGGATTCAAGCCAATCGAGGTGGTAGGCAAGAGGAGCAGATCACCAAGTCTCCATTCCAGTCAGCCACTTATCTTTCACCATAAGTTTCCTTGGCATGAAGGAGACTTAAGAAGTTTTCCCTTTGATCTAGAAGGGAGGAAAATATACCTAGTTAGTTGTATATAGTAGTTTGCTTTTAGTTTTATTTCCCTATTTTCCATAAGTGCTATTTTCACAAGTAGTGTTTTTAGCCTTGTGTGTGTTTTCCTTTGTGTTTGGGGTAAAAGCTTCATGATTGATTCTTGGATATCTCAAGGTTGTTGCTAACTTTTCAAGTTACATTCTGACTCTGTGCCCAATGGAATTTAAGGCAACTAGATTCTAAGCATAGTAGGCATGCTTCGCCTGGGAATCACCAATTTGTTAACCATTTTGGCCCTGTAGGACAAAATCATTCTCCTTCCTTTGTTGTTCTAAGCCAGTTTGAAATTTGATTTTTTTACACAAGTCTTTCAGCATAAGGAGGAACCAGTTTAGTGGTTTGATGTCAGGGTCCAATGTCATGAGCTTTCCAAGAACTTTGAACTTGAACTTTAAACCGTTCTTGGTTTAATATCTTGGTTCAATGACTTGGTTCAAAGGCTTGGTTCGATGGCTTGGTTCAATGACTTGGTTCATCAGCTTGGTTCAAAGGTTTGGTTCAACAACTTTGTTTAAAGGCTTAGTTCAACAACTTGGTTCAATGACTTGGTTGAAAGGCTTGGTTTAATGGCTTGGTTCAATGACTTGGTTCAAAGGTTTGGTTCATCGGCTTGATTCATCAGCTTGGTTCAAAGGTTTGGTTCATCAGTTTGGTTTAATGACTTGGTTCAAACGTTTGGTTTAATGGCTTGGTTTAATGACTTGGTTCAAGTGATTGGTTTAAGCAATTGGTTCAATCACTTTGAACTTAGAAGTATTAAGCCATTGAACTCTTGAACCATTATTCATTTAAGTGATTGGTTCAAGTGGTTGGTTTAAATGATTGGTTCAAGAGCTTGGTTTAATCACCTTGAACTTGGAAGTATTAAACCATTAAACTATTGAACTATTGAACCATTATTGGTTCAAGTGATTGGTTCAAGCAATTGGTTCAATAGGTTGGTTCAAGTGATTAGTTCAAGCACTTGGTTCAATTAGTTGGTTCAATCAAAGGGTTCAAGTGGTTGGTTCAAGTTGTCAAAAGAATGAGCAAAACATAGTATTGAACCATTAAACTATTAAACCATTAAACCATTTTTTGGTTCAATCAGAATGTTCAAAGGAGTCTCCCAAAGCCCAAAGGACAAGTGCCCTTGTAGAGGGTATGGAATAATTACAAGGGGATCAAAGAAAAGGCCCAAGGAATCAACCAAATGGTGACGGGTGCATGAACGTCAACTTTAGGATAATGAAATAGTTGTTAATCTTTAAATAAAAGGCATGAACCCAAAGGGATTCAAAGGCTTAAAGCTAAAAGGAAGAAATCATCGAAGAGGGAGTCCAAAGAGCTAAAGAATTAGAAGAAGATAGCCCTTGAAGGATGAAGGAACCAGAAAAGACAAAGCCAGTAAGAGGCAATGAATCCAAGTTTAGAAATGAACAAAATAGTCCAAGTGGCAAAGGAAGATGTCAACTCAAGGAGTTACTCTAGTGGTTGACATAGTATCTACCAAGTGGTCATCAAGGAGTGAAAATAGTAAATAGCACGGCCTATTTTTCCTCATTTTGTATTGATGACCAGATAGCCACGTGAATGTCTTTAAGAAGCGGTCTTGTTGGTAGACAAACAACATGGCCCATACTTTCACATATGACATTTAATATATCTTAAATGCCTAAAGTCAAAATAAGAGCTGACACAACATTATCTATCAAGAAGCTTCCTCTTCCCAATGCTTAGAAAGCACATGGGCCATTTGTAAAAGGGTGCCAAAAGGTGTCTCTCTTCCTCTATATATTTAGGCTTCTCATTTTGAGGAAGAAATCTCTTGGCTTGTAAGGCGGAGCTCTGTCAGATTTTACCTTGAATCAAAACATAGCATTTTTACCTCCATTTGAGCTTACACTTTTGCATATGTCTATGGCTTTGTTTTGTGTTAAGTCATTTTTATTTTATGCTTTCATAGAATGATTCCAGCATGTCTAGTGTATTGTGAAGTTTCTTCTTTTCCAGGTCTACCAGAAGTGTCTACAATAGAGTATAGGCTCATGTGAATAGGTTGCCATAGTGTGTCTTAGAACACCTCTAGTAGTTCTTCCTCCCTGGATCTCAAGATGACCCCTAGCTCACTAATGTATAATATTTTCTCATATCAAATGAAGTGTATGCCAACTTGTTCTTGGTGGAAAGTTTAGGTTCAAGTTAAGTAGATCAAACTTTTTGGTGTATCACCATTTAGTTTAGGTTTTATTTTCAGCATCCTTCTCCCTTTTCACCCCCCCATTATTACCAGTAGGAAATCTAGGACCACATAGATACATAAAAGGGAACTAGCCCTTATATAGAGACTCTCTGCCCAATTTTACCAAACCCACAGGCAAGAGGGGAGTTTCCATTGTGATGCGTGGAAGACAAGAGCTCAACCTCTTGTTAAGGGTGCAATCCACTACATCAACAGGTCAAAAACACAAGACATTTTTTGATGTTTTTTAGTGATGTCATGGAGGTATCCTTATGAGTGTATGAGTTGATTTGATAGCCCAAGTAACAATGACAAAATGTGTAATGTGTTTGTCCTAGTGTGTTTAAATTTAGCTTGGTTGATCTTCAATTTTTAATTGATTATAGATGTTTAGGGATGATTATGGTGATTAGATCATGTAAAATGGGTCTATAATATGTTATATATGATTTTATAGATTGTTTGTATAAGTGGAATTCATTTAGTTAATCAAAATTTCCATCTAGGCACTTCGGATCCAGTGGTAGGAAATCTAAGTAGGTAGTTTGATGACATCAGTATTGGCATGTGGGAATTAGTCAAGTGGAGTTAGTCATATGGTTGTGATCACAATAGTCTCTAGTTTTTATGCACTATATATTAAGTCATGCATCAAATCATGGCCAAAGATATGAGGGTAAAAATTTGGCTTCTTAGTTAGAATTCATTTTTTTCCCATACTTCCAAATTTGCATGTGGCCAAAAAGAGCCAAGTGAGAATTTTTATGGTGTTATATATTACATATGTGAAGGCGTCAAGAGAAAATGATCATATGGGTTTGTTTAGTTTTGAGCATAGTTGATTTAAGCTAAGTTTTAGATCATGCACTGAAGTGTGGCAAAAGTTATGAAGGAGCAAAGTTGGTCTCCCAGATAAAATCTAGACATAGTTGACTTTATGATAGAATATTTTGAGAAGGCATTCTAATGGAATTATATATTGCATATGGAAAGGTTCTAGGATATTTTTTTTAAATTATTGGATTAGCCTTTGTGAGGATATCATATGGTCCAAATTGGAGTTCATGCATCAAAGCCTAGAAGAAGTTATTAAGGTTCAAAAATGGGTACTCATGGATATTGAAAGTGTCCCCATTGACAATTTTGAAAGAGTTAAATATTGAGAAAGATAAATGGTATGTATTACTCTAATAATCCAAGAATAATCAAGATAAGGATAGGTACAAGATGTTTAATGACTAAGCAAAGTTACAAGATAAGGATCTAATAGTGAGTGGGCATTCATACAGATTGATCGAATGGTGAGCATTGATCATTAAAGACCTAGCTGATCCATAGAGATTGACAGAGCACATTGAGTCAACATTTCAAGATTACATGAAATGAGGTCAAAGTGATAAAGGTTTAAAATTTAAGTATTATAACTTATGTGTCAAATATCGAACAAGATCAATGAAGCATATTTGATATGAGTTGAGAGGACATGAGATGTGAGCATTGTGTTCATGTTTTAACTGTGACCATTGCCATTTGAATATTTGAATTTACTAAGGGAAAAAATTAGTGTTTAGTCTTTCAGCAATATATTTTGATAGAAGATAAATTTTCTCATACAGTTAAAATAAATCTGTTAGAGGACTCTAAGGCACATTTGGAAATATGGATTTGAAGATATAGAAGTGTGTGTAAACAAAGATATTAAGATTCAAAGTTGATTGTAGTTTTTTTCTTGTTCTAAAAGTGACCTAAGAAGAGTAATTAAGCTTATGTAGATGTTATTTTGATGTTTTATGGTGAATTGGATATTTGGGAGTGTTGTATACTCTATGAGGATGCTCTATGAGTATTTTTGAGGTGTGATCAATCTATTGTGAGTATAAATGAGTCTTAACAAGTTGATTGTATGTTCAAAAATGGTATTCATGTGTATAAGGTCTCTATTTGAGTTGATTGAGCATACGCAGAGGTGAGAAAAGGTGACTATGATCATTTGAGAATGTCTTAAGGGACATAAGGAGTAGACCTATGTATTTATAAGTGGTCTTCTATTCTTTATTTTCTTAAATATGTATCAAATAGGTGAATGATTCTAAATAGGACCTAAAAGTGACTTAGGCCTATTTGGAAAGGGGATTGTGCTTAAAAGTGACCCATGTGAGATGTCTTAAGGGTGAATTCATGTTTTGTGGTCGACAAAGAAATATTGTGATATTGATTAATTCATGATTGCTTATATATAGTGAAACCAAATGTGCTGGTTTCTAGACTTTTTAGGTGATGATTTGAGAGAGTTAGAGAGTGAAGGAAAGTAGAGGAGAGTGAGAGTGACCAACTATTAGGTTGATGAGTAGAGGAGATTAAGGACTATGTGTATGATATGTAGATTATGTTTCTTTTAACAATATAGTTTTCTTGCAGTTTGAAGTTATGCAAATAAATTTGTGTGTGTATATGAGGACTATTTGAGTGAAGGAGATATATTATGGCATGCCTATGTGAGAGGCCTATATGAGTTAGAGAGAAAGTTTACATAGTTATCAGATAATATAGAGGTTGATCATCAAGTGTTAGTTTTAAGGTGGAAGTGTTCATCTCAAGGAGGGTCTAAAGGACTTGATCTTTGTTAGGGGTAGTTGGTCTTTATGAAACAAGGTTTCACTAAGGACCTTTGATCAAAAGGACTTGATCAAGGTTTTAGGTCAAAAGGAATTGATCAATATCTTATTTGTGATCATATTATAGGATAGTATTCCATGTGTTTTCAAGTTTGAGAGTGGGTATTATTCCCTAGGAGGGTTTCCCACATAGTTCTTGTGTGTTGTATGTGATCTTCATCTATGTTTATTATTCACTGCTATAAATGATTTGTATGATTCATGAATGGTTGTATTTAATGATTAAGTATCTTCAACGGTTTATAAATTAAATTTCATTATTTTCCACCATTAATTCACCACCCCTCATAGTGTATTATACCTCTAACAATCGGTATCAAAGTGAGGTCCTTTGGTAAAATATTTACAACTTGAAGGTGATCTAAGGTACAATGGATAGTTAGAATATGCAAGGTGGTTTCTATACTAAGCAAACATCGATGTTTAATGGATCTAATTATGATTTTTAAAGTGTTAAGATGAATACATACATTATGCCTATAAATTTTTATGTATGGAAATCTATTTTGGATGGTTATGTTGTTGTTAATATTACTCCATCTACTATTGCAAACAATAATCTATTTGAGAATAATTCTAAGCTAATGAATGCCATCATTTATGGTCTTACAAAAACCAAGTTCACCAAAGTAATTCATTACACATCTTCCAAATAAATATGGAATAAATTGAAGACTATTTTTGAAGGAGATTCAAAGGTTAAGTTTGAAAATTTCTAGACTCATATAAGGAAATTTGAAATTCTAAAGATAAATGAAGAAGATATTGTGGCATATTTTTTTTAGAGATTTAATGAGATTGTGAACATCATCATAGGTCTTGGATTAAAATTTGAAGAGGTTACTATTGTTCAAAAGGTATTAAGGTCTTTATCCCCTAAGTTTGATCCAAAATTATCTACTATAGAAGAGAGTCATGACCTTACTTAGTTAAAGATGGATCAGTTCCATGGCACCCTTACTACCTATGAAATGAGGAAGAATGATGATATACCACCAAATAAGGAGGTAGATTCAAGACTAAAATGAAGACAAATAAGAAGTTACAAGGTGAAAATTTCAAGGAGGATGACATTCATGATATAGATGTGGATAAACTAATTGCCTTGATTTCAAGAAATTTGAGAATAGGTCCAAGCAAGTATAAAGGTAAGCTACCACTTAAATGCTTTAATTTTGGTGAGATATGACATTTTGTTAATAAGTTCCCTCATAAGTATACTAAGGATGATGATGAAGATCACGATTAAGGTCATGATGATGGAAAGAGATATATCAAGTCTAATAAAATCAAAAAGGGATTTAGAAGGTTTGATAACAAGAAGAAGTAATTCAAGGAAAAGAAGAATCTCTAAACCAATGAAGATTTTAACTCATTAGATGAGAGTGAAGACAATGACTCAAAATATGATCATGAAGATGATGATTGTAATGAAGATGAAGCTCTATTCATGGCTGAGGAAAGAATTTCCTCACATTAAAAGGTGTCTAATTAGAGTTATTTAGATGATGATGAAGATGAGGTTGACTATGATACTACATTGACTAATAATCATGAAGAAATAGAGATTGAGAATAATATAAATAAGAAGATGAAATATAAACTCAAGGACTTTGAGGAAAAATTTAGTGTGTTTGAGGAAACAATGGATGAAGATAACAAGAAGTATAAAGATAAGGTCAAACATCTCAGTTATCAATTAGAAATCTTATCTACAAGCTTAAAAGCTAAAGAAGATGAATGTGAAAGGTATGTAATTGAAAATGAGTCATTGAAATCTGAGTTAGAGAAGGTATCTAGTAAGGTTATGTCATTTTTGAGATTTTAAAAGATCTCAAGTGATCTAGACAACATTCTGAATGATCAAAAACATGCAAGTGATAATACTAGTTTTGGATACAAAGAAGAACCAAAGACTAAAACTCAAGACAAGATGAAGACTAATGTGAACAAGGAAAATCAACCTTTGAAGACAAATCATTAGAAAAGGAATGAAGGTGCTAGTAGAATGAATATAAAATAGATCAGACAACCAAATGCTATGAGCTATGAAAATTTCAATGATTATTGTTATACTTATAATCAATTTGGGCATAGAGATAGAGAATGTAGAAGACCTGTTAATAATTAATTTTATGGGAACTATGATGGGAGCATTATTCAAAAGGTATAAGCAAGGTTGAGTGTCTCAACTATCAAGATGTGGGACACTTTGCAAAACATTATCCATTCAAGGTAAGACAAGCTAAGTTTTTTTCAAGAGATATTGAGTGATATAGTTGTTATAAACTAGGACACATTTCAAGATATTATCCAAATATAGAAAGATATAAAGAGCTTTTTCCAGAAATGATGGTGTGCCTTAATTATGAATAAAGAGGTCACATTAATAGACTCTACAAGTAAATGCCTATAAGATAGAATAGGTTTTATCAATATCTTAGAGTGCAAGATAGAAGGCAAGTGAACTCATGGAGACCAAAGTTGGAAAGTAGTAATTAAAATGAGGTTGTAGGTCTAAGTAATCTATTTGCTATGGTAGAGAATGCTTCAGAATTTGAAGAGTCCCAATAGGTCTCATTATTTGCTCATGTTGAGAATGAAGAGACTAAGCTTGAGGAGAATACAAAGGTACTAGTTGAGGCTAGTTCTAAGGTAAGTATGGATCGAAGTGAACATCTTGCTATTGTTGAGAAATATTTATGAAAGAACATGAATTGCCTATATCTAATGATGAGGTTCCAAGCTAAAAGGAAGATTATTTAGATGAAAAGGCATGTAATGAATTTATGTTGTATTCATGTATTTATAGTCCAATCATAGAAGAAAAGGAAAATGTTGTAGTAGCTAAGGAAGTTATTTATCTAAATTCAAAGAAGAAGAAGAAGAACTATAAGTATGATTTGAGCAAGAAGGAGGAATATGAGGAGATATTTTTATTTTAGAGAATTGAGGTATATAGGGTGTCTCTATCTATTCTTATTAAGAGACTCCTTTCAAGTGGAGAAGAAAGTTTTGTTCTAAGTTGGAATAGGTGTGTCCAAATGGAAAATATGTTAAGGTAATGTCATGATGTTGATAAATGTATATGGAAGTAGTCTGCAAGGTCATATTGAAGGTTCCTATATGGAAAAGGAGGATTTGTGTTTTCTCAAGATGATATTTTTGCATATAAAGGTTTGTTGACCTTATTATATCATGCTTTATGTGGTTTTTTGATCTAAAGATATGATGAAGTCAATTTGGAGGTTTTTGTTATCTCTCAAGTTCCCAATCTATGCTTAAGAGCTTACAAGTCCTAAAATGGGTTATAGGAAGTCAAGGTTCTTAATGGTGTGGAAAATAAAATATTGGTCCAAAAGTGTGTAATGGTTGTCTCTAGGTTTACAAGAAGCTTCAAAGGTGGATATTGATGGGAAGGTGCTATGTTGGCTTTGGTTGTTTTGAGATTTTAGGGTTTTGGGATCTATTAGAAAAGTGGTCTACTTTATGATTTAACGTCTAAGGCTTATTATTATGTTTAATGGGATAAATAGGTTATCAAATCAAGCTCCACAATGTTTTGATGGTTTTCAGTTCTCAATTTAGTCATGTTTTTGTCAATTTCGAGGTTTAATTAGGTAATAGGTTTATGAAGGAAGTATATTGCATAAGATGATCTAGTTGTTTATAATTGGTGTCCTTAAGTGGGAGTATGAGAGTCATATATATATATATATATATATATATATATATATATATATATGAAGTTTCATGTCTTGAAGATGTGTCTATATAAATTTTTTGTCTCTACAAGTTCTAGGTAGGGCTATAAGGAGGTCAGACAGGCCTAGTAGGAAGAAGTGTGATCTTGTTTAGCTTCTCCAAAATATAAAAGCACAAATATTTCAATATGATTTCTCAAGATGGATTAAAAAATGTTTCTTATTTAATGAGTGGTATGTTGCTCTGTTGGTGATCATGGAAGTGTCTTGAGAGAGAAGGCTAGTAAACCAGTATGATGGTTCCTAATGGTGAGTGGAGATCTAAAGATTCTCAAGTGATGAAATTTATAAAATTTATTATGGGGAGACCCTCTTAGATGTTTCTTGATGAGTTACATCATATTATATTGGTTTTTGTGTGTTATATCTTCATTAGTTGTTGTGCTTATGATGAAAAGTGTGGGCATGGAGCAAGAAGGTTGTTGTCAAGATAAGAAGAGGTTGGCTCAAGGTAAGGGGCATTTCATATCATATTTATAATATGTTACTTTCCTATCTGATAGTACTTTTAGGTCCTTAGGATTATTTGGTGCCCACTTCTTCATTGTGTCAATGGGGGAAAACATACCTATTGTGGGAGTGCTTGAAGAGAGAGAATGTGAGTTATATATTGCTATTTATGATGTTTGTTGACATCAATGACAAAGGGGGAGATTATTAGAGAGTTATTATTAATTTAATGGTAATTTCATGGAGTTTTAATTTTGAGTGGATGAAGCACTTTGATAACCTAATTAATAATGACAAAGTGTGTAATGTGATTGTCCTAGTGTGATTGAAGTTGGCTTGGTTGATCTTCAATTTTAACTTAATTAGAGATGTTTAAGGATGAGTATAGTTATTAGAGAATGTGAAATAGGTCCCTAATATTTTATCTATTCTTTGAGAGCTTATGTATATAAATGGAATTCATCTGGTTAGTAATAATTTTCATCTAGACACTTTGGGTCTAATGGCAAAAAATCTGAGTAGGTAGTTTGATGAAGTCACCATTGCCATGTGAGAATGAGTCAAGGGTAGTTGGTCATATGGTTGTGATAAAATTATTAATTAGTTATTATTTTCTATATCTCAAGTCATGAATCAAAGCATGTCAAATATATGAAGGTGAAAATTTGGCTTCTTAGTCAGAATTCATTGTTTTTCCCATACTTAGCCAAATTTGCATGTGGCTAGAAAAAGATGAGTGAGAATTTTGATGGTGTTATGTATTGCACATGTGAATATTTCAAGATAAAATGATCATATAGTTTGTTAATTTTTTTATCATATTTGATTTGAGATAAATTATAGATCATGCATTGAATCACAACAAAAGTTATGGAGCAAAGTTGGTCTCCTAGACAAAATCTAGACATAGTTGGCTCTGTGACAGAAGATTTTGAGAAGGCACATTAATGGTGTTATATCTCATACATGAAAAATTTATATGATCTATTTTTTATATGTTTGGATTATCCTATGTGAGGAGATAAGCTATCCCAGATTTGAGTTCATGCATTGAAGTGCAAAAGAAGTTATTAAGGTAAAAGAATGGTCACTCAAGCATATTGAAAAGCTCCCCATACTTAGTTAATTTTGAAAGAGTTAAAGCTCAAGCAAGATCAATGGTGCACATTGCTCTAAAAATTTAGGAAGTAGTAATATGAGGATGGGTGAACTATGTTTAATGACTAATCAAAGGTACATGATAATGATCCAATGGTGAATGGGCATTCATACAAATTGATTGATTGGTGAGCATTGATCATTAAAGACTTGGTTGATCTATAGAGATTGATGGAGAACATTGAGTCAACATTTTAGGATTGCATGAGATGAGGTCAAAATGATATATGTTTAATGTTTTAGCATTGGAACCTATGTGTTAAAGATCAAATAAGATCAATGGAATGTATTTGATTTGGCTTGAGAGGACATGGATACAAGCATTGTGTTTGAGGTTGTTTCCATTTGAATATTTGAATTTTCTAAGGGAAAAATCAATGTCTAGTCTTTGGGCCATATCTTTCGATAGAAGATTAATTTTCTCATGCACTAAAAAACAAAGTGGTAGAAGAATCTAAGGCACATCTGAAAATATGGATTTAAAGATCTGGAAGTGTGTGTAAACCAAGATATTAAGCTTCAAAATTGACTTTAGTTTTGTTTTTATTTTGAAAGTGACCCAAGATGAGTAATTGAGCTTATGTAGATATTGTTTCAATATTTCATGGTGAATTGATTATTAGGGAGTGTTGTAGACTCTATGAGTATTTTAGAGGTGTCATCAATCTATCTTGAGTATGAATAATGCTTAATAAGTTGACTATATGTTTGGAAATGGTATTCCTATGTATAAGGTATCTATTCAAGTTGATTGGGAATATACATAGGTGAGAAAAGGTGATTATGATAATTTGAGAATGTCTTAGGGGTCATAAGGAGTGAACATATGTATTTTTAAGTGAACCTATGCTCTTGATTTTCTTAGAGATGTATCAAATAGGTGAATGGGTCTCCATAGGACCTAAAAGTGACTTAGGCCTATTTTGAAAGGGGATTGTGCTTAGTAGTGACCCATATGAGATACCTTAAGGGTGAAGGAATTTTTTTTGGATGATAAATAAATATTGTGATCTTGATTAATTCATGATTTCTCTATATATAGTGAAACCAAATCTATTGGTTTCTAGAATTTTGAGGTGAAGATTTGAGAGAGTTAGAGAGTGAAGGAAAGTAGAGGAGAGTAAGAGTGCCCAACTATTGGGTTGATGAGGAGAGGAAATTAAGGACTATATGTATGACATGTAGATCATGTTTCTATTAATAGTATATTGTTCTTGTAGTTTGAAGTTGTGTGAAGAAATCCATGTGCATATGAGGACTACTTGAGTGAATAAGGAGAGAGATTGTGGCATGCCTATGTGAGAGGCCTATATGAGTTAGAGAGAGAGTTTATGCAATTATCAAATAATCTAGAGGTCCATCATCAACTGTTGAATACATTATTTCTAAGGTTGAAGTGTTCATCTCAAAGAGGGTATAAAGGACTTGATCTTCCTTAGGGGTAGTTGCTCTTTATGAAATAGGGTTTCACTAAAAACCTTTGATTAGAAGGACTTGATCTAATGTTCCTACTAAAAATGACTTGATCAGTCTCTTATTTGTGATCATATTATAGGATGTTATTCCATGTGTTTATAGGATTGAGAGTGGGTTTTATTCCCTAAGAGGGTTTTCCATGTAGATCTTGTGTTGTGTATGTGATCTTGCATTATGTTCATCATTCACTGATATGACTGATCTGTATGATTCATAAATCATTGTATTGAATGCTTAAGTATTTTCAAGGGTTTGTAAATTGACTTGGATTTTTTTTCATCACTGATTCACCCCCCTCTCAATGGATTTTACCTCTAATAGGCATTTCCATAGGAGGACTAACTTGACATGGTGTGAAACAAGCAAGTTACATGAGGGAGATGGATAATGAAAACAAGTCAAAATCATAAAGGTGACCAATAATAGCCATAGTGATAGATTAATAAGGGTGGTAGGAATTTCATGAAAGATAAACGCTGAATAGAGAGTACCATAACAAGTATCTAAAAATTATAACTACAAATCAACACGCTTACAAACACCATGATGAAAGAGGGAGATGGATTGAATAAGGCATTAATTACATATAAGTGAGGAGACTACTAACTACAAAAATTATATAAATAATTTTATATCCTAAGTACATCTTAGAGGTAGTACACAAGATTGATAGGCCAGGGGACCTAGGGGTCCAAGAGACTGGGATGGTATATAAATAAGCCTAAACAAGCCTTGGAAATGGAAATGAAGGCCATAATTACATCCAAAATGTGATAAAAAAAAACTAAGATATATGTATATTATCCCTCCTAATAATGATGGATAATCCACTAAAAAAACACCAAAAATGCACAAAAAGGGAAAGCAAAAAAGGTAAAAAGAGTGAATAAGAATTTTTAAACCATTTTTATCTTGACATAAACCTGAAGAGAGCCAAAAGAGCCTAAAAAACAAAATATAGGGGATAGAGGAGCACCATAGTGCATGAGGGGTGATCACCATAGTTTGGGCATTCCCTTGACTATTATTTTTAAAAATTTATGGTTTTAAAGGTTTAATATTTTTATATAATCCTTAAAAAAATTAAATAAAAACATGGGGAAATTTTCCAATGAGGGAAGACTCACCTATAGGAACCAAACAGAGGCTTAATGGAGGCATGGGGTGGGTGTTCTAGTAAGCCCTAAGGCTTGCTTGAATGCCCACAACCCAGGATGTGGGTTTTTATCAAATATTTAGCTTGGACTATGTTTAGGCTATGAGTTTTTAAATACACATAACCTACACTTATTTCAAGCTGCATAACAAAACAAGAACCCATGGCATGGTCCTGGAGAGCTCAAAAATGCTCACCCTAGTTTAGAAGGGGGCCTACAAGACAATAGATGGTGAGGAAGAGGAAACTATTGATATCATTAAGAGAAGAGAGAAAATAATGTGCCTCCTTATTAAGAGAGAATGAAATGAAATGCGAAGGAAGATATAAAATGTAGTGAGCTAAGACATATATAAAAGTGAGTTAGAGAAAAAATACTCATAACACAAGCCTAACACATGGAACTTAAGCTAGGGCTCCAAATATTACTTGATACTTGGCACCATTTCTCATTTCATTGGTAAGAAGAATCCAATTACAATAAGCTCATGTCTTGGTGCGTCATGAATATTATAATTTGTAGCTACATATCTTGGTTTACCTTGACTATCACCATTGGTGTGAATCACCAGTAGTGGTGCACCATGAAGGGAGTCAAGGACACAGGACACAACTACTCAGGGACAATCTCAACACAAATTAGACAAGGAAATCTAAATTAAGGAGATAAAGAAAGTGAAGAATCTAAAATTTTGGGAAAGAGACCAATGCTAATCATGATGAGTTGTAAAGAGGGGTGGTAGGATGCTCATACAAGATAAAGACTAGTCAGAGAAGATTAGAACAAGTCTAGAGAAACCACAACCACTGACCCACATCACCTATAAGAAACTATATTGAAGGATGAATAGATTTAATAGAGTACCAACTATAATAAAATAGTAGCACTAATGATTGAAATAAGTAAAAGACTTTACTTCTATCCTAAGGTACATCTAAAAAGGAGTGTACAAGATAAATGGCCAAGGATACCTGTAAGGTTTGATAGAAGACATCACAATAGAAATAATTTTCTAAATGGGGTCATGAGGAGGGTGTTCTTGTAAGCTCTAAGGTCTACTATGACACTATAGGCCTAGGTTGAGGCCTAGCTCAAAGGGTAGGCTACCACCTAACCCTAACTAGTGGCTTGCCATCAAAGAAGACTATTGTCTAACTTTCTAGGCCATGACCTACCCTCTAGGTGTAAAAAAGGGCCTTGAGTAAACCTAAAAAGAGGCTAAATAGAAGGGAAAATATGGGAGGAAGGAAATGAAACATCAAAATCCTTTGGTTCACTAGTCATGATCTAAAGCATAGAAATTATAGAGGTGGGGTCATTATTGGTGAATTAGATATCTAAACCTAGGTAAGTAAGAGGGTCATAATGTGCATTATGTGTAGGCATGAATTTCATATAATCCCTCTTATCATTTACCAGTTTGTGTGTTATAATGTGGATGTAGTAACACTCAAAATCTGAGTTGACAACTCTATCAACCTTAATGGGAGAGGTGTTATGAGTGTTAATGCCACAATGTGATAATCATGACAAAGATAGAGGTTATAATTTTAAATAAAATATCAAATGAGGTATCCAAATAATAAATATCCAACTTGAAACCTAGAATAAAGAGGCATCAAAGAGTGTACAACAAGCATAATAGGGGTGAATACTGACCGATACTCATTAGGGTCAAACTATTCATCTTTGAGAAATAAAAATTCATTATTAGGAGCTTTGGGTGGACCCATAAGCCTACATGAGGAGACAACAAAAAATTCATTAGAGGGATTTTTCTTATCATTAAGTAATTCCTAGATATCTAGGTTGACCTATAAGTTGTGAACATCACCTTCATGTACAAACTAGACCATGTGAAACATCACCAATGTGAAATATTGCATAATAGAAGGCTAGGGATGACCAATAATCATGTTGTATGATATATCTAGGTCTAACAAACAAAAATTGATCTTGTATATATTGGGTCTAAGCTTGACACACAGTTTCACAATTCCCACTAGCACAATCATATTATTTTTGAAACCAACACAATTATGGTGATAATTAGAGATCTTATAATTAATCCTAAGATTATTTAAAAACCATAATATCATGATGTTCAACATTTCTCCCTCATCAATAATTCATCTCTTGATGTGGTAATATTTTACTAAGGTCTCAAGGTAGAGTAGAAACTTAACCTTATTTATGATAATGAAAGCATCTAGTAAAGAGGCTATGTCAAAGGATAACATAGGAGGAAGAGGGAAATCAAGGATGTTAGAGTTAAATAATATCTCCATGACATCCCATAGAATACCCTAATGAGAGAGCTAAATCTTATCAAAAATGAGTCTGCTTTTCTCAATATAAAGGTGAAGAATGTACAAAATGGAGATCCTAGTAGAAAGGGATGTAGCTCTTCTATAATAGAATAAGGAAGTTATTTATCTTGGGGAGGGATATTATGATGATATTCAAATCAAAATTTAGGGTTTCCCATTCCCATGGTTAGGGTTATAGGACATGCACCTCTAGTCTCTCCAATGGGGTTTGTCTCTCAACCTAAGTTTATGTTGACAAAGCACTCATACCTAATAGAGGCTATGTCAATAGAAATAATGACCTTGATACTCTTGTGCTTGGCTTTCAATTTTGGGTCAGCTGAGGAAGAAGAACACAAGAGGTATAAGAGGGAGAAGTAGAATGATGATCCTTAGCCTTGGATTTCTTCTTCTTCTTTTTCTTATTTTTTTTTATTATGGTCAAGAAGAGGCTACTTGAACACATTCAACTTACACTTGGGTTACATAAGTGGAGAGCTCTAAAGGACAAATGAGGTCTTTGCACTAGATTTTTTGGTGATGCATTCCTTATTGGAATGCCTCTTAATCTTATGAAATTTATAAAATTTTGTGGGGTCATATGGATACAACACCTTCTTCCCTTCTACACTATTTTTAGGGGCCTTCCATTTAGTTATCCTCTTACTTAGACTACTGACCTCATGGTCATACTTGTTATCCTTATTCTCTAGCAGAGAGTCTATGACACCATCATTAGTTAAATTATGGTTATAATCATGTGAGGAGGAGGATTTTAAGTTGACATAAGATGAATTCCTACATGCAACTCAAAGACCTTGGTCTTCAAACACTTTTTAACAACTTCATCATAAGAGATGGGTTCATGCTTAATGACCTCAAAGTGAACCTCTTGCCTCAATGATCTTGTGAACATATCATATAATTGATCATCTAATAAATTTGTCTTGTACATATGGATATCTAAATTCCACATACACATGAAATCAAAGTTAGACTCACCCTTGGCCTAAACCATAAATGTGAGTGATTACATGTTAAGGTTAAACAGTCTAGAAATATCAAAGTACTAGAAAAACTCATCTAGAAAGAGAATATAACAACAAATTCTAGAACTAGACAAGAACTTTAGCTTAAAGGGAATTATAAAATATATTCAACATCATTCCTTCATAATGTTCAAAATTCATACATGCCTTCATAAATGTCATGATATGTTCTATGGGATTAACATATCAAGTTCTATTAAAATTGGGTAGCTCAAGGACTAGAGGAGGAAGGGGAATAACACACACACACAAGGGGTATAGAGGGTTTATATATAGATATTAATAGGCATAGTTGATATATGTATGGTAATAATATCCCTAGGAAGGCCCCTAGATGTTATGATGCTACTTATACAAGTAGGGGTCATTATGATCATGGTCATGCAAGAGATGGTGTCAAGGTGGATCTTGATGTGGGGGATGTTCATGATGGGGATTCTCTAAATCATTTAAAGGTGAATGGCCATGGGAAGGGTATTATTTTTTATTAAGATGATAAGATGAATTAGCATTCATGGGGGATCAGTCACAATGACCTAAATATTCATGGTGTTGGCCATGCACAATAAGATGAGGGTACACATAAGGACACTAATGTTTGATATAGGTATATCATGGATCCCTAGTAGATATATGTCATTAAATCATTGTGCTCATATAAAACCCTAAAGGAAGGAATAGGAGAATGGGAAGGCTCTATAGGAGGTGGACATAAAATTGAATTAGGATTCCCCTGTATTTAAATATAGACAATAGTGGTTTCTTATTCTAGAGTCTCCCACTAAGAAATAATCAAGATCTAGTCTTCAGAAGAAGCACACCACTTACTCCTATGGGAAGAAAGGTTGTCTTCATTCACATGAATATTCTTATGACAATTATCAATGATTATGGAGATATCATTGGGCCTCAATCATAGAAAGGGTTCATCTTCCATAATAGGTGAATGAAAACCAATCTCAAGTCTTGGGGAGGTATCCTCAAATACATAAAGCTTGGACTGATAAAAAGGTGAGAGAGCCCATTGGTTATATATTTTCCAATATTATTTATTATGGAACATGAGAGGGTCAAGGTTAGTATGCTAGGGTGAGGTAATGTCTTGGGTTTATGGTGTCTATGAAATTCAATTTTAACCTCAACCTACTTATGAGCGAGCTTAGGGACAAGACCTTGAATCTGGAGAGAATGGTGTCCCAAGTGTGGGATATTGGCTATGGATGCAATAAAATAAGAGAAACAAGGGATATAATAGAAAAGTCAAATGGTTTGAGACCTAAAAGGGAGAAGGACATAAAAACAAAACAAGATCAAATAACCTAGAAGGGATCTAAAACACAAATGAAAGCAAGTCCTCATGGATATCAAATAGGAATTGGATAAGAGAGCTCTAAATATGTTAGAAATATCATGACACCATATATGATATCCCACCAAGTGTGTCATAATTTAGATCCAAGAATTTGAATAGAGTTACTAGGGTTTGGTAGAGGGGTACACAGGGTACTAACAAAACACCTACTAGGCTTAAAGGCACTATGGGCTACTAGATATAATACACACACACACACACAGACACACACACACACACACACACACACACACACACACACACACACACACACACACACACACATACATACATACATATATATGTATATGTATATATATATATATATATATATATACATATGTATATATATATATATATGTATATATATATATATATCTACATATATAGAAATGTGTATATATATATGTATATATATATATATATATGTATATTTATATGTATATATATATATATACATATATACATTATATATATATACATACTTGTAAAGCATGTTGGGGTTAACATGATTGAGTACACAAAGGACATAAATATCTATAATGGGTATAACTATAGTAAAATAAGTAGCTAAAGGAAATAAACTAATGCATAAAGAAAACAAAAAAAAGTTATCTAAATAGGTAAGCACTACCAAGCAAGGAAAATGATTTAGAAATATGCATATCTAGGAAGTGAAAGTCATTTTAGAAATTAAAGACATTTCCACAGAGAGAGACATAGAGCATAAAAATTTATAAACCTATGATAATGATTTTTTAGAAATGAAGTTAACCCTAACATGTAATATCTAACCATAGTAAATATACTACACCAATATAACTAGATAGTTTTACATTGTAAGAAAGGTGCCCTTAGATCATACTCAAACACAATGTAATAATTCTACAACTGTAAGTCCATATTTGATCCAATGTGGAGGAAGATTGAGTTGTAGTGTAGAGCTCTATCCAATCCACTATCAACAATTCATGAGAGGTGAAATTACAACAAGTAAAGGATTTAAATTCAAATATAAGTACATAAATCAAGTGAAATTACAACTAAAGGAGCCAAGATAAATTAAAAATGAAGGAAAGAATAACTAAGAGTAGCAATGGTGTAGCCAAATCAGTCTGCAAGTGTGTAGGTAATCCTTTATCAAAATGGAAGCTCAATATCACCAAGAAAGAACCAAGATATAATAAAGAAGGCGAGAGAGCCAAAATATTAAATAATTTGAAGGAGGATGGTGAAGAGGAATGATTTGGAGTCATATAGGGCATCCAAAAGCATGAATCTCCAAAAAAGGGTCATTTATGATCATTTAGAAGAAGACAATCACAATAAAACAACTTTCTAGAAGAGTTATAGCCTATTATATAGGTTTTTTTTAAATGTGTGTCCTAAACCACATGTTTTTTTGTAAAAATTGATGTCCTAGGATAAATTATGTTAAAAAAGTCAAAAATATCTTTGGAATGGGCCCTAAAAAGGCTCGACAAAGCCTTGAGAAGTGTCAAAAGGTATGATAGAGTGTAAGAAGGCCTAAAAGGGTGCTCAAGGATAGGGGAAATCTTTAAATGACTGATTAGGATCATATAGGACTCACAATGGTTAATATTATGCATGACAATCAGATATGTA
This sequence comes from Torreya grandis, assembly GCA_037957365.1. Lineage (NCBI taxonomy): Eukaryota > Viridiplantae > Streptophyta > Pinopsida > Cupressales > Taxaceae > Torreya > Torreya grandis. The sequence continues at coordinate 3,235,416 of JARHVA010001120.1, forward strand.
ATCTTTTAAAAGGATTAGGGTCAAAAGAATCATAATTACACACTAAAAATTAAGGTTTCTCCATCCCTTAATGGGTTTTAAATTTTATTCATGTTCAATTCAAATTGGGCCTAAATCACCCTATATTAACCATTGGTTTAAATAAGGAACCAAATCTCTCCAAGATCTTCATGGGAAACACAAATTATCCACAACTTTAAGGAAGCACCATCTCTAAGTAAAGTTACAAGAACAAATATTGGTTTTCACACATACGAGTGTAATATTTCCTTATTTTTTTCAATATTTTTAAATTCAAGTTACTATAAATACTAAAACTAAATATTTATAGCATCTCAGTCTTGTAAATTTGACAAATATCAAATAAGGCTCTACCTTTTAGTTATAAACCTCCCTACTATTGAAAGGCTTAGATTCACAATTTCATTATGCCCAAATATGAATCTATTAGTCCAATCCATATCATTTTGATGACCCAAGTCCCCTATACTAGACAAAAATCTTAAAACATGATAAACATCCTTCACTATTAGTTTCAGATAATACATGTTTTCTATCCCTCTAGACACTACCAGCCATAGAGGGACAATACCACTATTTTAGTTTCATATCTAGTGTCCAATAAGCAAAATTCATTCAAATTAAAAAATTATTGAAACCTATTGGTTAGCCTAATTGTACTATTTAACCCTATCATGAGATTTTTTTAAAGGTCTGGTATAAATAAAATTTTAAACCTTCTCATTCCTCATCTAGCATCTACAAAGTAAACACCTACAAAAGCCAAATCAATCAATTACACAAGCACTATATTCTACCCTATTTATACCTATTTCCATATCAAGCATGTGAGCAATCATATTACAGGTTTGAAGCATTTAAAGAGTAGCCCACAAGTGATATTATTCAAATTACAATCTAGATCACTACATGCATCTTCATATAGTTTATTTCACCCTTGTGCACTCACTTTTACACACATAAGGGGTAACTACATACATATAAATATCTCCTTAGAGTATTGGATATATGGGTAGTTCCCATTGATAGATCATTCTTTGGGACAACTCAACATCATGAGCCCACTAACCCATTTTTAAGCAAACTTATTCCAAGGTTGAAGAAGGGTGAAGAGCTAGGGTTTGATCAATCAATGAAGATAAAAATCCTATATCATAGATATGAACACACCAATAAAAAGGTGACATAAAACCTAGAATAATAAAGTTTGTTGTATCTATATCCAATCACTATTATGTACTAGATACTTGCATCATAGTTAGATAATAGTATAGATGGTAGTGTCTAAATCTGATGGTAGCATTTGCAGCCATAAAATTACAATTTCTAGAATTTGAAGATTGATCCATAATATTTATCATGCATATGTTACACCTATTTCTAGTATAAATTTCCCTACACACATTATAACAAATAAGTATCATTGCTCCCTATTTATTATAATATATTCTTATAATTATACTTTACTATTTTTATCAATCTTAGTTGCATAAATTTAGACTATTATTTATATAAATTTCATATTAATTGGCATTCTATAGATTATTTTATCACCTATGTATTAAAACTATTTCTATATTTATTAACCTTATAACCCCACATATATAAATTTAGGGTTAAACATTTGGTGAACCTGACGTTTAAGTATTTATATGCAAACTCTAGCTTGTCCTAGGGTAGTCAACAACTTGAGGTTTTTCATTTCTATTTTTTTAGATTTATTATCTTTTCTATATCTAGCCTAGGCATAGACTTAGATTAAATGGTGTTTATATTAAAAACTTAGATATTCCTCTTTTTCCACCTAAGATGTATCAAACCAATGAAGTATCAAACCCTATGCCTAATGAAAGCATTGATAATGAAATTGAATAAAATGTTGAATAAATTATCATAGAAGATGATTCTAGTCATGAAAATAATGAATATAGTGAAAATAATGAATGTGAACAAATAGATCAAGAGGAATTACTATCTATTGATCTATTTTGAGAGTGTATCCATCAAAACCATAAACATATTTGATGAAATACTCAGCCATATTGGAGGATAAAATAACAAAAAACATATATGAACAACCAAGTATATCTATTGATCAAGTTATTAGAGATATAAGTCATCCACATATTTCTATTTCTCTCCCCTTGAGCACATCATTGCTTCAGACATCCAATAAGGGCACATGGTATGTATTTACACCATTGTTACCCAAACTAAATCCTACTATTACTACATTCTCCATGAGAACTATTAACATATCAGCGTAATTACTGGTTTTAATGCCTATACCAAATCAAATCATGGGTACACATACTTCAGTTGCTTATAAATCTTCAAACCTTAGTGATCAAAATGTGCAAGATATTTTACAAACTATCAAGATTTTTCAAGTTAAAGTTACCAACATTGAGAAAATTTTTATCAAATCACCTTACGCTATTAATTCACAAGAGGTGTTACATAATATTCTTGCACCTAAAATATATTTACACCCTTTACCAAGTAGTTTTAGTGCACTCAAGTTATAATTCTATGATGGCAAGGGTGATCCTAAACATCTTTGATATTTTTATGCAACATGTCTTGATTATGATTCTAATGATATGATTTTGACAAAATTGTTTCCAAGGAGTCTCAAAGACTATACTTTATCATGGTTCTATGATTTACCACTCCAATCAGTGAGATCATTCAAACCTATAGCCAATAAATTCCTAGCACATATATCTATCAACATCACTAAAAATATGTCATATTCTCAAATAGAAAAGATAAAACTAAAAAATAATGAAACTATTAATGAATATGTTTTTACATATAAAATTATGTTGGCCAAAATGACAAATTCAATGGAAAATAAATAGCTACAAGACATCTTTAAGAAAATCTTACTTATCCCATTACATGAGTCTATTCTTTTCAAAAAAATTGAATCTTTTAATGACTTATTCCATATTATTTGAGACCATGAAATGAAGCTTATTTCCTTGAACAAGCTAAAGTATGCATCAAATACACCAACTAAATCTAATACCAAATTTCATATCAAACTAAGTTATAAGGTGAAACATACAGAACCTAAAAAAAACACCAACCACAATGATTAACCTAGTGTCAAAATAACTTAATAAACTCATCTTATCAAATTCACCTAAGATATAATTGACATGATTACCTAAGTATCCAACTTCTTTGCTTCAAAATATTTTGGAGTGTCAGATCATATCTCTCCCTCCTCTCATAGAGGTTGATATTAGTTGACCTCTACTCAAAGGATATGATGCTAATGCATATTATGACTATCACTAGAGACTTAGGCATTCTGTGAATTAATTTTATACATTGAAGCATAAAATTCAAGACCTTATCAATGACCAAAATATTACTCTTAATGATCCTCAAAGGATTTAGGTTTAGACCATTAAGATCACTAGAATCAAAAAGTATTCAACAATCCTTTACAAGATCATTCTAATAAATATACCAAAGTGAAAATAATATAAAATAAACATCCTCCTCAATTGTATTATAGAAACTCATTATATGAGATTATTGGTACTTATACACACACATTATCTCATATGGTTTAGAGACCTTATATTATATTTGATCACAGTGAAATAGTGGATGATGACTCATATCTTAATTAACTATTTATTCAATCATACCCTAACCATTAACCTATACATAATGCAATAACTAAAAATGGTTCTAGTGATAATGTATGCACTATGACACTAATTACACATTTAGGATATACACATGGTGATTTACACCCTTTAACCAAAATGGTTAGATTATTTAATGACATAACACATCACATCATTGGTGATATTAATTTACCTTTAGAGGATAGTTTAACACATGTGTTTATCCCTTTATTAGCTATACCATATATAAGATTCTTTTATATTTTATTGGGATTACCTTGGATATGTTGAGGTCAATATAACCCCATTCCTAAAAAATGGGGACCCTTGTCTTAAATTGTGTAAATTTATACACTAGATTTGAAAATTCATGTGATTAGAGTGTCATTAGAATGTTTTCACATAATATTAATTTGAAGATCATCCACACCATGGTCTTGTTGGAATATTTATTCATAATTAAGATTTAATCTTGCCTAAAGTTGTTAATATTTGATTTTTATGTTTTCGGTCACATCTCTGATGGACTCCATTTTGAATGAACAATAATTTTGTTTTATGATTTAATAATAATTTTATATTTTAATAACCTTAATTTTATTAAAATCAATTTAAACTCATGTTTGATCAACTTAAAACCCTAACTCTGATTACCCTAACTCATGCCCTTTGAATTGAATTCAAATTTAGCAAGAACATTTTTTCATGGGAACACCTTAATGTGACTTAGTTATTTTTTTTATTTATTAACATGACCAAGACCTTAGTATAATTTTTTTTACACTTGGTCTCTTTATTTTCTTGATCCCCCTTTGGTCCCTTTTATTTATACATGGTCTAACTAACCACTGTGACCTTTTGTTATGTCTATAGACTTAGCCTAAAAAATTACATATGATAAGACTATATTCTATGTCTTTAATTTGTCCAGGGTCCCCTTTATTATGTTTCTAACTTTACTTATGATTTTAACCTAAATCTTTATTCATATTAATTAAAATATTAGTCTAAGACTTTAGCTTAAATTTTATGCTCCCCAAACACTGACTTAAACATCATTTTTATTTATAGGATCAATGATCCAAACTTTTTGAAACAATCAATATCCAATGGTGTGAGCTTAAAATCAAAGACCATGACCCTAAGCTAAAGCTTGAGCATATTTAAAAGATTAATCATATGTGTTTTCTTGATCCAAATTGATCTAACGATGCATATTGAGTCAAATCTTCAATAAATCCCTAGTATAAGTGAGAAGGTGAAAAGTGTCACAATTTCAACCAAATAACACTTAGCAACTAATGGAATTTGACCTCAAAGATCAAGATCCAATGACATGCATTTGCTCATATGAGGATTATCCAATGGTATGAGATGAATGTTAAAAAGTTAAGATGAATGGGGAGATAACACGTCATAGTTGTAAGCCATAAATTAAAATTTGAGCATCTTTTTAAGATCAATAGTGTATATATGAGCATACAAATCTAGATAAATGGTCCATTAAGTAAGGGGTATAATTAAATAGATCAAGATCTTTGGTCCACATCGATACATGTAAGGACAATCCAATTGTGAAAAATCAAGAAATAATTTTAAATGTTAATGGTCATTTTCAAAATATGAATCATCAAAATGCTATGAATATGCCACATGGATGCCACATTAGATCCATGTTAGTATAATGTGCTAAATAAAAGAGCATATAGTCTTAAGAAATATAAGAGCATAAGCACACAGTCTAATTGGGATCTAAGTAATGAAGCTCAAGCATATATGGATAGATACCATGATAAGATCACTATGAAAACCTTGAAAAGGCCATAATAACATACAAGGGCCATAGTTCATCCCTATATTCACCAAAATCAATCCAAAGAAGCTAAATTATCATTTATGTAGGGGCAATTTGATCCAAAGTTGGATGATAGACCACTAGTGAGCAATTTGAACAAATTCATAACCATGGCAACTTATGAAGGAATTATTAATAAGGATGAATAGCTCTATCTAACTTCAAATATAGAAGAGAGGGTTTTAAAATATTCATAATTTGATGCCACAATGGACAATAATTGCTTGAGATCATTTTAAGCCATTGAAAACTAGCAGTCCATCATAAGAGGATAATATGTCTACAAGGAGGTTCTGTTACAATGATCGAAGGAATCTTGTAAAAAATCTAGAAGAGACTTCCATCATGTCAACCATGAAGATAGACTCCAGCTATACAAGGACACCATAATTGAGTTGTCCAATTCCTTCAAATCAGTCACAATTAGGCAAGAAACTATGAATATATGAAACACAATGGCTACAAGCCAAGCTGGCCAATGGCAAGCCTTGAGATACAAATTCAATAATTTATTAAAGGTCTTGACTAATAAAATCAAAGCCTTGAGTAGTCATTCTAAGTAGAGGGAGGATATTTCAAAAAGCCTCAAATAATAAGAAGATAAAATGTTATACATGTTGGGTAGCTTAATGAAGTATTCCAATTCATTTAGCCCTTTGAGCCTCATCATTGATAAAGAAATCAAGTATATGACTTCTCATTTCAAATAGGAGGTAATAAACCAAAGAAAATGAAAGATAGAGGCTAGGGAGAAGATAATAAATGCTAGGAGCATCAAATACACTTTGGAAAGAGCTAAGAAATACCTCAATAACCTGGGAGATGAAGAAAAGAGTTGTGCATAAGACACATTACTGACCTCCAGTTGATTAATAAATAACATTATAAAATGAAGATCCTACAAGGAAGGCATAAGGTTATATTAGCATAATGATATTTGAGTTAGTTAAGAAAGGAATATTATTTTGTAATTGAGCTTGTATACTTTTGAAAATAGAATATTATTTTGAAAAGGCATGTGCAACTTTTAAAGCACATTACTTATAGGTTAGTCATTTAGAATTTATAAAATTTTCTCAAAACATTGTAAAAGGACAACTATCCTTAAATCTTGACATGACTAATCAACATTCCTCATAAAAGGCCTATATATAGATTTATTTCCCTTCATAAAATCGAGAGTTTTTGGAGCCAAAAACCAATTGTAACTTTTGAGAAATTAATATAAGTAAGGAATTCTACAAAGTTTGTATAAATTTGCTTGTCTTTTGTTATCCTGGCTTCTCTCTCACTTGTTTATTCTGACTTCTAGATTTGAATGGTTCTTATGAGTTCTTTGTGTGTACATTTGAATGCAGAGTTGTTAACTTATGCCAATTCTAGGTTAATTGAAATTTCTTAGGTTTTTTTCATTTTCTTACACTTCTTGCATTTGGGTTGATACTATTTGCTTGTAAGGGTAAATCTTTAAAGTGAGCTTGGTTTTTATTTGCATTATTTCATATTCTTTTGATGTTTGCCTAATGTGTGATGGGGTTTGATATTACACTACTTCATGTCATAAATTGGTTAAATGCATGCCTAGATGATATTTGAACTTTGTCATGATGTTTGGAATGAAGATCAACAACATCTCTTCTCGGCCCTACTTTTCTTTTTGCTCCTTGTTTTTTAACTAGATCACTGTAGCTTAATTTTCATTATAAATTCCATCTTAGATTAGTCTGTAGATTAGTTCTTGATCATAATTCACCATTATTATCATAACATACTTTATACTTTGCATAAGATCAAATATTTGGCCATGGTTTCTCCCAACCACCAAATTTTATAAATATTTTGAAATAATTAACTTTATTTACCTTTATTTCATCAATAGATAATAGGATTATCATAACCTACAACTCATGCACTAAATTATTAAAATTATAAAATGATAAGTGTTCCTAAACACACTAGGCACCTATGATACATTTTTAGGCATCAACAAAAAGAGCTTTACTAGTGTTATAAGGAGGGCCTATTTAGATCTTTGTAGATTTGAAGTATCTTTTCTCATTCTTGTGAATTGTGTTCAAATATTGGTGTAATATTTGCATAATTATGTCATTATTTTCTCAATTGTGTAAATATCATTGATATTTATAGTCTTAGACCTATATTTATTCTTTATTTAGATATATCAATGTTATTTGAAGATAGATGCTTAATTATTGTAAAGATGGATTAAGATTTGTCAATTCAACAGGTTTAAGGTTAGTAATAGTTTTTTTGATCAAATATTGATATATCCTTTATAAATTTGAGTTTATTTGAGCTTGAAAATGTAAATATCAATCATACTTACATGTTTGGATACATCTTTGAGCTAACTTAGTTAAAGATTACTATCCTTTATTATCCTTTATATAAATATTTGCACAATTTACTTAATATGCAAGTCTTATCATTGTTCCTTGAAAAGATAAGACTTAAACATAATATTTGAAATAGGATTTAAAGATTGAAAGTTGGAATTACCAAGAATTAGGATAAGGTCACATTCAAATACTAGAGAACCTTTGATTTCATCAAAAGTCCATAGGAGAACTATGCAAGATAAAGGTAAGTAAAGACTTTCAAAGTCTTTGCCAACTTCACCAATTTATGGTGGTCATGTTTTCCATCCATATCTAAGTATATATTGGCTAGGTGGTTGTTCAATCAATGTGCCAGGTGTGGTACATGACCTTCCTTGTAATCCAAAAAAATATTTGCCAATATTTAATCTTAATGGAATTATAACCGTTGAAGAACACATTAAGAGTTTTAAAGTTGCTTTAAGATTTTTGAATGTGACTCATGAAGATGTAGCATGTAGACTATTCCATTTCACTTTTAAAGATGCTACATATGAATGGTTTTTAAATCTTTCTAAAGACTACATTACTAGTTGGGTTGATTTAATAATGTTTTCATTGATTAATTTGGTAAAATCATTAGTCCTTATGTCCTATAATATAAATTCACCATAGTGAAAAGAGATGAAAATGAGCTCATAAGAGCCTTCAATTCTATATTCCAAAAGATTTTAGTAGTACCATATCTTCTTATATACTTGATGAGTCTTTAACTTTAGAAATATATAAGGATGCCTTGGATCCCATGACTTTTGTGTTTATAAAGAGATCCATTTGGCCCATGAATAAATTAGATTTAGCTTATGTCAAATATATGATCATTAATGAATAAATTTAACCCAAAGGACAATTGGAATACTCAATTCCTAATGTTAATCCACATTTACCTATTTTGAATGTCATTCCCAATGCCAACCAAAATGTGCTTACCCTGAACCAACTTTCATTCTTGAACTTACTAACTTTGAGCCTTTCACATCTTAGATAAAATATAGGATTATTTAGAAATGATACCAATTTATCTGATTAACATTTTAGGTGACAATTTAGGTGATGGTTCTACCTCAATTGCTGGATGAACTTCTGGGAGCCATAACTTTTGCATTGTAGCTCTGTTTGACTCCCTGTTTGAACTGTTGGAAAGATAAGAATGATAAGAATGTGGTGAGATGGAATGGATCTATAATAAATGTATTTTTACCTAGAAAAACCAAATGGAAGTTCCTAAAATTTCAATTTTAGCATTGCAATCTAAAAATAGTAATTAATCGAATTATGTTTTGTTGTAAATCATGGAAGTCAAACCAATTAATCTCCCTCAATATTGGTGACTTTAAAAATCCTCTTCATACCTTAAAATCATGTATAAATCAATATTTAACCTAAAATGTAAATCAAACATCTCTTCTCAAAGATAGGTATATGTTTAGGTCTACAAATTTAATGAATAAAACATATCTTCTTAGAGATAACATTATTGTTATTATGTTGTTATTATTTATTAAATTATATTTAAACCAAAGCTTATATGTTTTGGATCAGTTGTATTATAGTGGTTTGTCTTTAGAGTGTATGATCTTGAAGATGAGGTCATATTATAAGAAGCTTGGGTGAAAAATAAAACCAGTAGAATATCCACCTATTCACTCCAAATGACCTCAAATTATAGACAACACTAAGACATCTGATCCTTTCAAGGAAATGGTTAATAAATCCCTCTATAAATAACAAGCATAGATGCTACAATAATTCACCCAAATTCTCCAACAAATTTTGATGGGAAATTCTAGCTCCTCATCTGCAACCCCACATCCTTTTAGTGCCTCAACACCCTTCAAAGTTTAGGTGAATTTTGATATCCCTACATTTGAAGCCAAAATAAATGTTGATGTAGTATAAAATTGGTTGGATCAATTTTCATCTTATTTTTTTGTAAAAATATTCATCGATAAAGAGAAGATCACTTTTAATCTTTTGAAAGCATCATTGCCTATCAAAAATTGGTGGGAAGTGTAGAAAAAGAGCTTCAATATAGATGATATTGGCCTTGAGGTAGAACCTACCTACCTAGGATGATCTCATAGAATCTATAAAGAAAGAATACTACCCAATTAGAGCATATGATGATCTATATATAGAGTGGTAACAACTTCACCAAGGTAAGGAACAATTTGCTCAAGATTACATTGATATTTTTCATTTTGTATCTGTGAGAATGGGCATCCAAGAAAGTAAGAAACATAAGGTTCACAAATATCATGTTGGACTGAAATGGTACATATGGGGATAAATGGAACTCTTCAATTTGGAAACCCTCGGTGAGGCATAAAAGTTCACAGTGAAGATTGAGTAGAAGCATGAAAGAATGAATATGAAGAGTCAGACTTAAAATTGGAAAAGTGACAAAGAAAGTCAAACATGAGGCCAAAATTGGAATAAAAAGGAAGAAAAGACTAGGAAGTGGTGTGATTATCACAAATTTGGAACTCCCTTCAAATAAAAATGTTGGGCCATCAATTCCCTACTTTTTGAGTCATAATCCTCAACATCTATTGCTCTACATCATACACAGCCTTTAGTCGAAGAGGATGAAGAAGAGATTATAGATGCTGATCTGGATGCCATTATTGCTTCATCACAAACACATGAGGAGAGTCTAGATGATAAGGAAAGGTTGTTTCATTCTAAGTTATAGGTGAAAGGTAAGCCTTTTCATTTCATTCTTGATAGTGGGTGTCAAAAGAATTTAATATCTACTAATGTTTTGAAAAGCCTAAAATTGTCCATGAAGCCTCACCCAAAGCCATACATTATTGGATGGTTGAGTCTAGGGAGAAACCTCTGTGTCACCCACCAATGTCTTCTCTCATATGCAATAAAACCTTTCCAAGATGAGGTCTTATGTGATGTTGTCAATCTAGATATTTGTGATGCACTTTTTGGTCAGCCATTCATGTATGATCGATATGGAATCTATGAATCAAGAACTTGAAGGATCATTATCACTTTTGGAGCATGGTGTTATAGGGTGCTAGGGGTACCACATTCTACATATATCTCCCTGATTAATGCCAAGAAATTTGTTCTCATGGTGGTCAGGCCATAGGGATCCAAAAGGGCCGATGTTATAGCCCTGACTACACAAACAACACAAAAATAGAAGCCAATATATAATAATATAAAGAATTTCATGACCTTCCATCCATATATTAATGGTTAGACATAAATGATGAATAATTGGGCCCTACACAGTGCCATAAAGCATAGTCTATTCCATGTATGCATCAGGAATTAAATCAAAACACAATTACCATACTTGATGATAAATATTGATGTAATGGGGACCATTAATTATCAAGGAGGGAGGAATGATCTAAGAAATATTTTAGGTGATGGTTCTACCCCAATTGGTGGTAGAACTTTCAAGAGAAATAACTTTTGCTTTGTAGCTCCATTTGACTCCCCATTTGAACCATTGGAACAATAAGAATGAGAAGAATATAGTGAGATGGAATTGAGATTTGATAAATGGATTTTTACCCCCAAAAACCCAATGGAATTGCACCAAATTTTAATTTTAGTAGTGTAGTCTAAAAATAGTAAGTTCTAAAAATAGTAATTCCTCAAATTCTGTATTGTTGTAAATCATGGAAGTAGAACCACTTAATCTCCCTCAATAGTGGTGACTTTACAAATCCTAATCCTACCTTAAAAACATTTATAAATTAATATGTAACCTAAAATGGAAATCAAACATCTCTTCTTAGAGATAGGCATATGTTTGGGTTTACAAATTTAATGAATAAAACATCTCTTCTTAGAGATAATATTATTGTTATTGTGTTGTTCTTGTTTCTTAAATTATATTTCAACCAAATATTTTAAGTTTTGTATCACCAATGTATGTCATCCATAAGATCAAAAAATTTTAATGCTTATAACTAATGCTAATACACAAGTTCATAATTCTAAGGAACCAAAGAATGAGAGTGACTCTATCCTCAAAATGGTTTAAAAGCTTAAAATTGAATTCCTTTAGTTCTAAAATAAAGTAAGTAGTACTAGAGAGAGATCTGGTAGGAATTTATCCTTTCAAAGGTTAAATAAGCCCACTAAGATATGTCAAAATTATATTTACCACAACAACAAGAACATTGTGCCATCTGCTAGTAAGAATGTGCCTGATATGAATCTTACTAATGTTACTTTACCTAACTATTATAGAGCTCATTGCACTTCTAAGCCTAGATAAATATATTTTGTTAAAATTTTTAATGATTTTAAAGTTTTTCTATAATATCTAGATACTTTTTAAGTGGTCTCTAATAAGGATTGTGATGTAGGAACATCTATCTCTTCAAGGTCATCTAGATCATCTTATTCAACTCTCATGGTGGAGACATTTAAGTTCCCTTTACAAGAGTATAATGAGACTGAGGATATTCCTAAAGATATTTATTCTTTTAAAAAATTTCTAAAAAAGACTTATCCTCTAAGAAATAGGAAGTAAAATCAACCATTTACCACTTTAAATCCTCTAAATAACTTTGAGACTCTCCTGATACTAAATCATACAACAATACAATGCCTCCTAAAAGAAGTAAATCTAAACCCAATATTGATGCATCTAATTCTTCCAATAAGACTAGATATAATATAGTAGAGGACATGAAAAATATCAAATCTAACATAACCTTGCATGAGTTGATTCAGATTACAGATCAAAGGGATTTATTGTTGGAATATTTGTCTAAGAAGATTAGTAAGCCTCAAAATTCTAAACATGCTAATGTTATAATACACAAAAGTGAGATAGATATTCCTCATTCTGTACTTCTATTTAGAATCTTTGGTAAGAATTTTCATAATTGTTTGTTAGATTTTGGTGCATCTATAAATATTATGCCTAAGGGTATTTGTGAAAAATTAGATTTGACTCCCATTAAAGATGATAGATTTATAACTTAGTTAGATAAGTCAAGAGTCAAAGTAATTTGTGAGTTGTTAAATTTTTACATGCAAATTGCATCAGACCCAAGGATCCAATAGTTCATTAGCATCCAAGTGGTGGAAATCCCTAATGCTTATGGGATTTTATTGAACATAGATTGGACTATGAGCTTGAAAAATTATATGTCAATAGATTTTTCACATATGTGGTTGCCTTGGAAGGGAGTCCCAAACCATATTAGGATAGAAAGAAAGCTTAAAATGAAGCATATGATAATTTAGTACAATGAAATTAATGAGAGGGTCAACACGGTTAATTTAGATCTTGGTGTTTACACTCTTGACACCATAAAGGTATGTAACTCAAAAACTTCTCATGCTATGCTTGGATTATGGAAGATTTATTTTGATGGTGCTAGATGAAAATTAGGTTTTATATTAGGAGTGGTATTAATAAATCCCATTGGGAAATAATAAAATTCCTCTAACAAATGTTAGTTCTCATGCACCAATAATTTGGTTGAGAATGAAGCACTTATTCTTGGATTATGAATTGAAATCAAAGATGAGGCCAATGAAATAATAGTTTTTGGTGATTCTAAACTAGTAGTAAATTAGGTCATAAGTAAATAAAAGTGCAAGATATCATATCTCAAGAAGTAAAATTTTAGAGTTTGGGATTTAATTGAATTTTTTGATGCTTTTAATATTGTTTCCATTCCTAGTTAAGAGAACAAAGATGCTGATGAGCTTGCCTCAATAGTTGTTAATCTTATGCTAGGCTAAGACTTCCATAACCTTAGTATTTAGTTGTTTCTATGCCCTTTCATCCTTGATAACATAAACCATCTATAGGTGTTTAGTGATGACCAATAGATTCTAAACTTCATGGCTAGCTCAGGAGCATTTGAATAGCATGTCATAGATGAATTCAATGAGAATAATATTGAAAAGGTTGACAAAATTAATGACAAGGTTATTCAATTGAATGATAATAATATACCCAAAGGGATGATTATCTTAGAGAGAATATTTAACACAAATAAACTAGCTGAGACTATCAAGATTCCCAGAGTAAGTGGGAAGGATATTAATGTGATTGATCTTGGACTTCAAGGTCAACCTCAGCTAGTTAATATTGGTATAACTTGTACAACCATTAAGTCTAAAAGATCTAAATATTTACTTACCAACTATAAAGATGTCATAACATGGTCATATGATGACCTAAAGATACTTGATCCAAAGGTCATAACACATACCATATCCTTAAAAAGGAAATTACAAACTTTTCAGATAAAAGTAGAGGCTTATCAACCTTATCTTAGAACTACTGATATACAAAGAGGTCAATTAGATATTAGATTCCATGATCGTATTTCCCATTAGACACTAAACTTGAGTAGCTAATCTAGTACCAATCAAGAATAAAATGGTGAAATCAGACTGTACATTAATTTTAGAAATTTGAATAGAGCTTCTAAGAAAGATAATTACCCCTACCTTCTCTTGAGCAAGTAATCCAAATTATTTATGGTTCTACCATGATGTATTTTCTTGACTATTTTTAGGGTATAACTGAGTGTTGGTGAACCAAGAAGATAGGATTAAAACTACATTTACTACCAAGTGAGGCACTTTTTCCTACAAGAGAAAGCCATTTAGACTTTTAAATGCAAGATCCACTTTTCAAAGGGATATGGATCATGCTTTCCAAGGTCTTGTAGGTAAGTGAGTTATCATATACATGGATGATTTGACTATCTTTTATAAAAATAGGGAGGATCATATTATGTACCTATAATAAGTATTTGAATGATAAAAAGGGTATGGGTTTCTCTCAACCCAAAGAAAAGTATTTTCTATGTTACTAAGAGAAAACTATTAGGATATGTTATCATTAAGGAGGGAATATCTATAAACCATGATAGAGTAAATGTAATATCTAATATAGAGGCCCCTAATAGTAAGAAGGAATTGAAGTCATTCTTTGGTAAGATAAACTTTGTAAGAAAGTTTATTTCTAGTTTTGTAGAAATAATGAGACATTTGAATGACATGTTGAATAAAGATGCTAAGAACACTTGGAATGATGAGACAAAGAAGGATTTCAAAGACATAAAAGAGGAAATTAGGTAAGCCCTTGTACTTATAAGACTATAATTTACTAAAGATTTTTATCTTTACTCATTTACTTTAGATCGTACAATAGATATAGTTCTAACTCAGAAGATAGATGGGCATGAATGTCTAGTAGCCTTTATGAGCACTAACCTTAAAAATGCTGAGTTAAATTAGTCTTTGATTGAGAAACAAACATGTGCTTTGGTCAAGGTAGTGAAAAAGTTCAAGAAGTATATCCTTAAAAATAAGGTACATGAAATACTAATAGAACCTACCACCAAGCTCATGCTAAGTCAAAAAGAACTAGGAGAAAGGAGAGGTAAGTGGATGTTTATGCTCCAAGAAAATGACATTGAGATGAAGACTGCCAAATTGGTAAGGTGACAAGGTTTAATTCAATTAATTACTAATATTAATCCCAATATAAGTGTTATATAGGTTTAGAAACAAATTTTTATAATCAATGATTTTTGTGATCTATTTTTCCACTTATTAATCAATGATTATTGTCTTACAAGGTCAAATAAATAACAAAGAAGAAATATAAAGCTCAAGACAATTCATTTTTTATTAAGGATAGAGTGTTGTACATGAAGAAATTTGAAGACATTTAATTAAGGTGTGTCTCCAAGAGTAATGGAGTATAAAACACATGGATCTATTTTTATAAAACATATGCACAAGATTTGGAACACCTATATCTCTAGTCTATGATAATGGATCTACTTTTATATCCATTGAGAGGAAAAAAATGGCATATGATAACAAAATCATCCTCAAGTTCTCATCAAATTGTTATCATCAAGGTAATGGAGTATTTGAATCAATAAAATAGAACTTGATGAAGGATATAAAGATGTTTGAAACTGATAAACCTAGAACATGACACAAATTGCTTAAGTATGCCCTTTGGGTAGATAAACTAGCATCAAACAAGTTCTCAAAGAATCACCATTCTTGCTAATTTGTGGTCAAGAACCCATCTTCCCCATCACCTTTAATCTTCTAAAATATAGGTTCATGTAAGATTACATGGAGAAGGATCAAGAATTTTCAAGTTTAAGGTTGTTGGATATCATACAGATGGAAGATGTGAGAGAAGAGGCTTTTTCCTATATTATCAAACACCAAAAAAAAGTCATAAGGTGGATTGATAAGCATTCAAAGATAAAGGTGTTCAAACAAGGATACTTATTTGTTCTTTGGGACAAGGCATCTCAGCCTAAGGGTAAACATGAGATGTTTAAAACTTTGTAGGTAGGTCTTTATCAGATCATTGAGATACTTGGAGACAACACCTTCAAGATAAAAGACTTATAAGGATAAATTTTCACACTAACCACTAGTGGGAAATACCTCAAGAATTATTTCTCTTCTATCCCACTTGGAGTATTCATGGAATGACTGTAAGACTAGTTAGTGTTAGTGTAGGTAGGGCTAGGTTAGTTTTTTTTGTTCTTCCCTTCCTATCCCTTGTTTGTACATATTTATTTGCTTTGTGTTTGGTTTATTTAATTTCTATACATTGTTCCTTGATTATAATAAGTCCTCTTAGACAATCATCATCTTAATATTCATATGATTTCACAAAAGGAACTCCATAGTTCAATAATATAGGTATGTTCTCTTAACACTGGATAGCCATGAATTATTGGAATATGAGCTTAATGTTATAGTTTAGAGAAACTAGAAAAACTTGATGGATAGGTTGAATTTTCCTTAAGATTTAAACCTTGTTTTTATCTAAGATTAATTCTAATAAATATTACACTTTTAGGGTGAAATACTAGATTATTAGGATACAATCATGCTTGCACTTTAAAAACATTAATTAGCTATGAAAATTTTTATAGCCAAGGATGATTATTTGAGGATAAAACATTTGACCAAATCCAAAAACTCGATTAACCCAGTTCCCAAACTTTTTCTATAAAGTCAAAATGACTTGAAAAAAATATAAAATCAAGAGCTTATTGCAAAATTAAGATATTTCTAAATAGAGGTGATTCTAGTAATCTCCACTAGGGCTATGGATGCCTATCTGGTAGTGGATCAAGGCCTTGAGTGGAGCCAAATATATCACTATCATGGATATAGATGCTTGGTTGGTAGTAGAGTAATGCCCAAGCCTTCCCTGAGTTAAAGAATGGTTATTAATAAATATCCAAACATGTTGAAAGTCAATGTTAATGGTTAATGTCATAAACCTGGAAGTTGTTTCCTAAATATTATGGAAGTTAGTAAGAGGAATCAAATAACACACATAACATGGCTATGTCTTGATGTTCTATCCTAATTTTGCGTGTTCAAGGTTTGTTCTAACCATAGACTAATCTTATTAATGGTCCCTGATCAAATAGAATAAGTAGCTTAATTATTAGTCTAAACCAGAGTCTCTAAATTCTAACATATTTCTATTTTTCCCCTAGAAGTTATCATTTGTTGAGGTCAACATACCCCCATTCCTATAAAATGAGTACCCTTGTCTTAAATTATGCGAATTTGTATCCTAGATTTGAAAATTAACTTCATCAGAGTATCATTAGCATGTTTTCACATCATCTTTATTTATTGATCATCCATACCATGGTCTAATTGGCTTATTTGTTCATAATTATAATTTAATCTTGCCTAAAGTTGCTAATATTTGATCTTTATGTTTCAGGTCATAGCTCCAATGGAATCCATTTGGAATGAGCAATGTCTAGGTTTTATGATTTAATAATAATTTGATCTTTTACTAACCTTTGGTTTATTGAAATCAAGTTGAATTCATGTCTCATCAGCTTAAAACCCTAACTCTGATTATCTTATCTCATGCCCTTTGAATTAAATTCAAATTTGGTAGGAACTTTTTTTTGTAGGAACACTTTAATGTGATTTAATTCTATTTTTATTTATTAACATGACCAAGACCTTAGTCTAAAAAAATTTATGCTTGGTCTCTTTATTTTCCTGAGCCCCCTCTAGTACCATTTATTTCTACTTGGTTTAACTAACCACCAGGACCTTTTGTTATGTCTATAGACTTAGCCTAAAAAAGGCCTTATCCTAAGACTATATTCTATTTCTTTGATTATTCATGAGGTCCCCTTTATTATGTTTCTAACTTAGCTTAAGACTTTAGCCTAAAAATTTATTTATATTTATTAATACAAATGAAAACATTAGTCTAAGACTTTAGGTTAAATTTTATGTTCCCTCAGCATTGAATCAAACATCATTTTTATTTGTAAGATCAATAATATACATTTTATTAGATGATCAAGATCTAATGGTGCAATCTTAAATTCAAAGACCTTAACCCTACGCTAAAGCTTGAGCATCTTCATGAGATCAATGGTACATGTTTTCTCATGATATATTGATTTAATGATGTATATCAAGTCAAAGATTCAATGGAGCCCTAAGGCAAGTGATAAGGTGACAAGTGTCACAATTTCAACCAAAGAACACTCAACAACCAATGGAATTTGACCTTCAAGATCAAGATCCAATGGTACAAGATGAATGTTGAAAAGTTAAGAAAAATGTGGAGATGACATGTGGCATATTTATAGGCCAAAAATTAAATTATGAACATATTTTTAAGATCAATGATCCACATATGAGCATACATATCTAGATCAATGGTCCATGGAGTAGGGGTAATATTAAGTAGATCAAGATTGACAATCCACATTGATCCATGCAAGGACAATCCAATAGTGTGGAGTCAAGCAAGAATTTAAAAAGGTAATGGTCATTTTTTAAATATAAATGAGAAAATTTACATGAATATGCCACATGGATATCACAAACATTCCACATAGAAGCCACGTTAGTATAATGTGTCAAATGGAAGAGCACACAAACCTGAGAAATATAAGGGCATAAGCATTCAATCCAATTGGGATCTGAATAATGAATCTCATACATATTAAATCAACTACCAACATTAAATCATTGTGAAAACCTTCAAAAGGCCCTAAGCACCTACATGAGCCCTAGCTTGGCCTTGTATTCACCATAATCAAGCTAGAGAAGCTAAATTATCATCTGTGTAGGCATACTTCAATCCATAATTGGATGATATACCACTAGTGAGCATTTTGAAAAAAATCATAGCCATGGTAGCTTACGAAGGAATTCCTAAGAAGGATGGGAAATATATCTAACTTTAGATACAAAAGAGAGGGTTTTCAAAGATTCATAATTTTATGCTATAAGAGACAATAATTAGTTGAGATCATTTTATGCCATTGAAACCTAGTAGTTCATCACAAGAGGAGAACATATCTATAATGAGGTTATTCTATAATGATCAAAGGAATCTTGAAATAAAATATATTTAGAAGAGACTACTCTCATGTCAAACCAAGAATATATACTTAAGCTATATAAGGATACCATAATTGATTTGTTTAATTCCTTAAAATCAGTCAGAACTAGGCAAAAAGCTATGAATAAATGAAGCATAATGGCTATAGGCCAAGTTGGCCAATGGAAAGCCTCGATCTAACAAGTCAATAATTTAATAAAGGTATTGACTAATAATATAAAATCCATGAGTAGTCAGTCTAAGCAGAGAGAGGATATTTTTTTAAAATGAGATAATAAGAAGATAAAATGTTGTACATATTGGACAACTTAATCAAGTAATCCACTTCACTTAGTAATTTGAGACTCATCATTGATAAGTATTTAAAGAATAAAAAATTTCGTTTCAAATAGGAGGTGAGAAACCAAGGACAAGGGAAGATAGAGGCTAGGGAGAAGATAAGAAATGCTTGGAGCATCAAATAGGCTTTGAAAAGAGATAAAAAAAGACATCAATAACTTGGGAGATTAGGAAAAGAGCTATTCATAAGACACATTGATGACCTTTGGTTGATAAATAAATAACATTATAGAATGAAGATCCTACAAAGAAGGCAAAAGGCTTTAGTAGCACAAGGATCTCCAAGTTAGTTAAGATAGGAATATTCTTTTGTAATTGAGTTTGTATACTTTTGAAAAGAGATTATTATTTTGTAAAGGCATGTACAACTTGTAAAACACATTTCCTATATGTTAGTCATTTATAATTTTTATAAGTTTCTTAAAATATTTTAAAAAGATATATACACTTAGTTCTTGACATGACTAACCAACATACCTCATAAAAGGTCTATATAAAGAGGTATTTCCATTTGTAAAAGTGAGAGAGTTTTTGAAGCCAAAAACCAATTATAAAATTTTAGCAATTAATATAAGCAAGGAATTATGCAAAGTTTGTCCATATTTTCTTGTATTTTGTTATCTTAGATTCTCTCTCACTTGTTTGTTCTAACTTATAGATTTTAATGGTTATTATGAATTCCTAGTGTGTACATTTTAATGCAAAGTCGTTAACTTGTGCCAATGCTAGGTTAATTGCAATTTCTTAGGTTTATTTCATTTTATTACTCTTATTTCATTTGGTCTAATGTTGTTTTGTTGAAAGTGTAAATATTTAAAGTGAATTTGGTTCTTATTTACATTATTTCACATTCCTTAGATGCTTGCCTAATGTGTGATGGGATTTGAGATTACACTACTTCATGTCATACATTGGTTAAGTGTATGCTTGGATGGTATTTTAACTTTTTCATGATGTTTATAATGAATATAAACAACATATCTTTTCTATTGTACCTTTCCTTTTGTTCCTTTTTTGAAAACAAAATCATTCTATCTTAATTTTCATTATAAATATCCATCTTAGATTAATATTTAGATTAGTTCTTGATCATAATTAACCATTATTAGCATAGTATACTGCATAGTTTGTATAAGATCAACTATTTGGCCATGATGGCTCCCAACCACCAAACTTTATCAATATTGTGAAATAGTCCACTTGTTTTTCCTCTATTTTATCAATTGATAATAGGATTATCACAACCTGTAACTCATGTGTTGAATTATTATAATTATAAAATGAGAAGTGTTATTTAACACTCTAGGCACCTATGATACATATTCAGGTATCAAAAGGATACATAAAATTTATTTATTAGCTTCCATAGTGCATGGTATTATTAAATACATTCATACCAACATGGTAGTAATAGAATTCCATATGAACATCCACTTGAACAAGAGAAGATAATTCCAAGATAGTAAATTGTAAAATCTAATAAAGTTAATCCTATAAAAAGTGTGAGAAACATGTAATCAACTTTCCTATGAGGCCCATACTTAATAGGCCTTTGCACCATATATATATAAAGGATTCCATAGAATTTTCATCTACTCCTTCACAACATTCATAGTTACCTAGAGCAATTAAAAATGTTGCAATTATTTGTACTCTAAATAAACCACATAACACTCAATGATTGGTTATACAAACCCCTAATCCTATTATTTCTTCATGATCACAAAGTCCTATTACATATACGTAAGACATTGCATATTATATACATTCAATTATGGCACTTATGTATGTTCCTTAGTAGTATTACTAGTTTCACATACCATATTTAGATATTGGAGCTACCTATGGGAATATATTAGAATGGATCATAGTCTATAATTTTCCTTTCAAACCTTCAAAAAACACAAAAAATCACATATTTGAAAAATCTAAAAACATTCAAATAATTCAATAAAAACTCAATATTCACATTCCAAGATTTTACTAGTTCCTCAGCATCTATGTTTTTTTTAAAAGTTAATTACATATAATATCACCTCATTACTATATATACATATGTTTCATGCATCTTTGAGTGTGATTAAAACATACCCAAACACATGATCTATGAAATTTTATATGTTGGACCTTTCCTCTACTCACATCATATAGTATGTTGGTGACATATGATTCTTTGATCATGATTGATACAGGTTTACATATCCTTTATGATAATTTTTAAATTATCATATTTTAGCTTATATTTCTCATGCATATCTATTTACATGCTCATAACTTTCATAGTGTACTTGATATGCTATGTTACATAACATTTTTGCTAACACATATATGTAGGGACTAGTATAATGTGCTTATGTTGGTTGCTTATGCTTAATTTATTTATCACTTTCTTGAGTGATTTATATTGATTTATATTATCTTACTTG